>CAUZLF010000002.1:0-261922 GCA_963580285.1 Lucinisca nassula
ACTTATTACACAGTAAATATAGTAGGCGCGGATAAGATTGACTAGGCGGAGCTATTCAGGTGCGGTCAATATATGTCAAATTCGCTGAGTCCACCAGAGGATTCGGTAGAGTGCCTTTCGCACGCTTTCTACAAGCGGACCAAATAGCCATATCCACCACAGCTTTTTTTTGTTACAGTTGAATTCACACAGTATCGGGTGACTGTTAGTGGAACATTCCGAAGGCAGGTTCAAACGATAGTTCCGCCTGGTCAATCTTATCTGCGACTACTATATCCGTAATTAAGACTTATTTACGGAACCCGGGACCGCCCCCGCCCATAGGGGCTAGAAGAAATATATTGGCTGCACGATGCTTCCACGCAGAGCTGAATCCGACCCGCACACTAGTACTGGTAAACCGCTTAGAGGATCTAAGCCTGTCCAGGAACCGTGGTGCGAGGCGGACCGTCCATGCTAAAAACCATATTGGTTTCATTGGGCGACAGGGCTTGAGATGTCATTTCATCTCAATGTCGGGTAAAAGTCCCACAAAATTGGAAGCAACGTCTCCAAAATGACATTTACAGTTTTGACGGGGACGTTAAACTTCAAATCAAACAAAACAAACGGAACCCGGGAAGGGACATTAAATTTTATTTACAATTTGTTGTCCGAACAAGATATTAAGTTGTGCGAACAAGATACTATCTTATAAAAAATTTTCATGCCCCTTCCCGAGTTCCGTACTTATTCTTTAAAATCTATTTTCTTTCTTTCTGTTTTTTCTACAACCTGTGTCCTCTAGTAAGCGACCACCTTTGGGATTGTTCAGAAATGGTCATTAGGTTTTTATTCATTCTTAACCCTTATCCCCGCTACACGACAACCCCTGCCATTGCAAACATAGCAGATCCGGATCAGATGCTTCTGACGAAGCCATCTGATCAGGATGTACACTGCCATGCTGTTTGTGAATTCAATGAACAAATTATATCAAATAATTTGACAGGTGGATAACCAAAAATGGGTGTGGCTATTTTTCAGCAGGATAAGGGTAAAGGTTGATATTCATTCCCAAGCCTAACATTTAATACCAAGCTGGTATTCAATGCCACGGTGTGAATTCGATTTGGCGGTCTGCTCATGTTAACAGTTGGCAATTCCACTACAAGAAGAATTCTCTGTTTCTGAAGTCCATGTCTATAGGTCTGAAATTCATATTTGCCATTTCATAGGTTAAATTTGTATTGTTACTGCCATAATCAGATAATTTATAATTAAGCGAGGATTGCACCGACTGGTCAATGTCCAAGAAGGCACACGTCGCTAGGGCAACGACACGTCGCTCGGGCAACGTCAAATCAACGTCGGTGCAGCGTCGACGTAGATGTGACGTAGCATAAACGTCATTACGTTTTACCGACGATGATGTGACGTCACGATTACATAAGGTGCCTGTTTGGTTTGTCATTGTTGTGGAATTAAAGGCCATTTTTTGTAGATCCTTTGAAGTTTCTTGTCAAATATATGTCAAATTCGCTGAGTCCACCAGAAGATTCGGTAGAGTGCCTTTCGCACGCTTTCTACAAGCGGACGAAATGGTCATATACGCCACAGCTATGCTTGTGTTACAGTTGAATCCACACAATTGGGTGACTTGGTTTACCTTTTTGTTAGTGGAGCGTTCCAAAGGCAGGTACAAACGATAGCTCCGCCTAGTCAGTCTTATCTGCGACTACTATACGCGTGTTTTATTGTGGATGCGTGCGTGGGTGCGTGTGTGTGTATACTTTTATTTCTATTGAGTTTTTAGATACAGTCTCAATGCTATTTATTCAGGGCTAGGTTTTACTACGTTTTTTAACGAAGCAGTAGTGCAAAGTATAACATACGGCTATATATGGCTACATAGAGTGAGTGTTGGAGTTTTACGCCCCACCAACAGCTTAGGTCAGTCATATGGAGACGGGACCTCGGTTTAAAGACTCATCCGAAAGTCTGGAGAAGCCCGGGATCGATCCTGTGACCCCTGGTTTACAAGGCGAGTAGCGTAGCCACTGCACCACAGAGGCTTCTATATATGGCCACAGTCTCACCATCACGTATTGTAGTCGCAGGTATGATTGACTAGGCGGAACTATCGTTTGTACCTGCCTTTGGAATGTTCTTTTAACAAAAAGGTAAACCAAGTCGCCCAGTTGTGTGAATTCCACTGTAACAGGAACAAATCTGTGGCGTATATGGCCATTTGGTCCGCTTGCGAAAAGCACTCCACCGAATCTTCGTGTGAACTGAGCGAATTTGACATATATTGACAATACCTGAAAAGCTCCGCCTAGTCCATTTTATCTGCGACTACTATATTGAGGGCTAGGTTTTATTATGTTTGTTTTAATGTAGCAGAGGGACAATAAGCGTAGTAAAACGTAGTACGGCTACATATGGCTAAATACGTGACCCAGCTATGTTGTTTTTCAAAACATACTCGGTATTTAGATACACCAAGCAAAAACACGTAGTATAGGTACTTAAACGTAGACAACACGCATTAACTACGTACAAAAACGAATAGTAGTCGCACATAAGATTGACTAGGCGGAGCTTTCGTTTGTACCTGGCTTTGAAAAGCTCTATTAACAAAAAGGTAAACCAAGTCGATTGTGTGAACTCAACTGTATCACAAACAAAGCTATGGCGTATATAGCCATTTAGTCCGCTTGCAGAAAGCATGCGAAAGGCGCTCTACCGAATCTTCTGGTGGACTCAGCGAATTTGACATATACTGAGAGGCAAAAGTAAGTATACAGATTACTGAACGCCGATTTGCATCCCAATGTTTCCCTCTCTACATACAAATGCGGCATCATAAATAAGAACAACCACTTCCGCATAATTTGCAGCATTTTCCGGTAAAATTGATTAAAGGATAATGAAATTGCATCACTTTAAGTGGACATGGGGTCTGATCCAATATTTTGTATTGAGTAGTTTCCCTTTAAACATGTGTTTCGAATAAGTATTATTCAATAAATGATTTTTCGTGCAACAGATTCAAAGAAGGGGGAACTGATTGGCAAGAATATATCCCATATTTAAATTAAACACAAGGTAAAAGGCAACATTTTTTGTTAAAGAAAATGTCATTTTCGCCTTTTACAAGAACGTAAAAGATTAAATGCTTTATGTTTCTTTGGGATTTGTATCGGTGATTAACTTTTCTTTGAGCATTTTAGAGGGATCGCTATGAAGAAAGATAAAATGCCGAGGAAAACAAGAATTATGCGAAAGTTTCAAATCAATATCTCTTACACGATTTAAGAATAAGACTAATTTAATTCACTATGATTTTAATTGAAAGGGAGATAATCCGGAACAGGCAGAAATTCCAATTGAGTTTGGAGCTGTTTGTTTGGGTTTAATGGCAAAGTAATGATGGAGTCTTATCGATGAACATTCGTACATGACTTTTGCGGTGTGCATAGATTTGAATGTCATGTATAACACGAGACTTTGTTGGAAATATTGATTATCAATTAAGGGCAATAACTCCACCATGGATGACTTCAACAGGAAAAGAATTGGAGGTTTACAAACTTAGACGTTTGGGAAAAACGGATATAGGCATATTTTATTACAGGCAGCAATACAAGATGCGGTATTACAAATCAAAAACTGTATACTTTTTATTGCCTCTGAGTATATATTGACAACACCAGATACATTTTATTGTACGTTTAATTACGTTTCAGTAGGTTTTGGTAGGCATTGCCAGGTATCGCTTCCCTTCAAAACGGCGTAGTAAAACCTAGCCTACAATACGTGACAGTAGGACTGGGGCTTTTAAAGTTTTTCCTATTGTCTGCTGAGATGGTGTGGCTTTCCCTGAGTATCTTCCAATCTGAAGTTGCTTACTATATAGAAGTTGCCCGCGATTGTCCACGTGACCAGGAAAGTTTGTTTGAAATTTAAGCAGCGGTTAAATATAGCCACATTATTTTTGTTGCTGTGACCTCAGAATGCTGTGTGAATGACGTTACAACCGGCGTCTGATCATTGTCTATGCTACTTACTGTACAGGGGCTCAAGAGCTTTAAAAATTGCCTAAGTCTCCGTTTAGGACGATTTTCCCTGCTCACTCGCAGGGATTGACCCACGGGTTCAGCAAGTGTTTTGCTTTTCTTACCATTTTTTAAAATCATTTTTATGTATTCTATCCTTTTATTTTTTCAGGCGTGAATGGCACTGAGTTGAAACAATGTCTTCGCACTGAAATGTTTTCGAGACTACAGTTCGTGGATGATGAAACTGACATGTGCGTATCTGAGAATTACGTGATGACATTGAATTTCTGGGTAAGCTTATCCGATAGAAGTAAACAATTGCCCATGTGGGAGCAAAGGAGAAAGCGCTGCGGAGAAAAATGTTTCATAATCTTGCATGTCTTTAACGGGTTGGACCTTTGTTTGTATTGGAGTTTAAGGGCCCAGTGAACGCTATTTAGGTCAATTTTGAGCCGATCAGTTTACCTATCCACAATTTTCCTGGACAAGCTTATACGTAAGTGGCTATCCAGTACATTGCACATTCTTTCGCCAGAAACTGACAACTGCCCTTCTCGAATCAGCGAAAGGGAGAGAATGATAGAAAAGATTCCATAAGCAATCTCTACGAAAGAAAGTTGCCGACGCCGGCAGGTATCGAGCCCGCGTCCTCCTGATCACCAGTCAGAGGTGCTTCCGACTGAGCTAACAAGGCCCGCTACGGGGTTGGACCTAATACACGAGAATAAATAGAATAGGTTTTATAACGCCATTTCCAGTTGAGGGTAGTGCAAATCATCAACAGAGAAGGTGGAACATCGCGAGCAGGACATAAAGAACATTTCGCCGCTAATAAGCAGAACTTTGAATAACTTCAGAACAACCTCTGTGAGATCTATCTATCACAAGTTATTGCCACATTACCTGATTGGTCTTCTTTATCCCCTCGCAACAGAGTTGCGATGGATATATAGTATCAGTGCCGTGCGTCCGTGTGCGGGTTTGGGTGTGTGTCCGGAACCTTTTGAACAGGATTGAAGACAAAATCATGGTCGAAGAAGCATCAAACCTTCCACAAGTATTCCACATGGAGAGAGGATAAACCCCATTGATTTTCAAGGTCAAGAGTCAAATGTCAAGGTCACAATGGACTTGACATTAAAGACATTGTGAAAAGGATAACAGAAAAAGCTATCACCACAGAAGCACCAAACCTTCCACAAGTGTTTCTCGTTGAGAGATGATGAACACTATAAATTTTCAAGGTCAAATGTCAAGGTCACGATGGACTTAACATTAAAAAAAACTTGTGAACAGGATAGACGACAAAGCTATCATCATAGAAACATCAAACTTTCCATAAATGTTTCCCATGGAAAGAGGATGAATCTTTTTGAAATTCAATGTCAAGGGTCAAATGTCAAGGTCACAATGGACTTAACATTAAAAAATCTTGTGAACAAGATAGACATCTTGTGAACAAGATAGACGACAAAGCTATCATAGAAGCATCAACCTTTCAAAATATTCCCCATGGAGAGAGGATGCACCAAATTGATTTTCAATGTCAAGGGTCTAATGTCAAGGTCACAATAGACTTGACATTAAAAACCTTGTGAACAGGATAGAAGACAAAGCTATAAACATTGAAACATCAAACCTTCCGCAAATATTCCCCATAGAGAAAGAATGAGTCCTATTGATTTCCAAGGTCAAGGGTCAGATGTCAAGGTCACAATGGAATTTCGACATTTAAAACCTTGTGAAAAAGATAGAAGACTATAAATATTATCATAGAAGCATCAAATCTTCCACAATTGTCCCCATGGAGAGAGGATGAACACTATTCATTTTAAGGTTAAAGGTCAGAGTCACAAGTGATTTTACATTAAAAATCTTGTGAAAAGGATAGAAGACAAAGCTATCATCATAGAAGCATCAAACATTCCTCAAATGTTCTCCGTGGAAAGAGGATGAAGTCTTTTGATTTTCAAGGTCAAGGGTCAAAGTTCACGGTCACAGTCGACCTCATGAACAGGACAGAAGACATACCGATACTCATTGAAACGTCAAACCTTCCACAAATGTTCCTCATGCAGAGATGATGATTTTCAAGGTCAAGCGTCAAGGGCCAAGGTCACAACAGACGACATTAAAGCATTTTGAACATGATAGAAGCGGTCCCCGCCCCTTGGGTACTTGAAGAAATATATGGGCTGCATGATGCTTCTACGCAGAGCTGAATCCGACCCGCACACGAGTACTGGTAAACCGCTTAGAGGATCTAAGCCTGCCCAGGCAAAGCGGTGCGCATGAGTCGGACCGTCCATGCTTATAAACCCTATTCGTTTCATTGGGCGACAGGGCTTGAAATGTCATTTCATCTCATTGACATACAAGTCATTCCACAAAAGTACCCCATGGAGAGAAAATGAACACTATAGATTTTCGAGGTCAAAGACCAATCTCAAAATGGACATGAAATTAAAAACCTCATGAACAGGATAGAAGACACTACAATCATTACAGAAGCATCAAACCCTCAACAAATATTCCCCATGGAGAGAGGATGAACTCTATCGATTTTGAAGGTCAAGGGTCAAATGTCAAGGTCACAATGAATTTGACATTAAAAACCTTGCGAACAGGATAGAAGACAAAAACTATCATCAAAGAAGCACCAAACCTTCCATAGATGTTTCCCATGGAGAGAGAAAGAACCCAATTGATTTTCAAGGTCAAATGTCCAAGGTGAAGGTTACAATGGACTTGACATTAAAATCCTTGTGAACAGGATATAAGACAAAGCATTCATCACAGAAGCATCAAACCGTCCACAAATGTTCCCCATGGAGAGGATGGACCCTATTGAATTTCAGGGTCAAAGGTTAGGGTCACAATGGACAAAATATTAAAAAACATTGAGAACAGGATAGAAGACAAAACAATCAGCTTTGAATCATCCAACCTTCCATAAATGTTACCCTTGGAGAGAGGATGAACCCTATTGATTTCAAGGTCAAGGGTCAAACGACAAGGGCACAATGGACATGACATTAAAAACCTTGTGAACAGGATAGAAGACAAAGCTAGCATCATAGAAGCATCAAAGGTAATCTTTTAATGTTTAATAGGACTAACATATTCAGATTGGAATTAGATGTGGATGAGTTGTATGCAGATGCGAGGGGATGCCTTGTTCCATTTTAGCTCACCTGTCACGTATTTTTGATCACTCTTCGTCCGTCTTGCGTCAGTGCATCCGTAAACAATTTCTTTAAATGACACCCTCTTCTAAATCACTGATCGGATTTTGACCAAACTTCACAGGAATGACTCTTAGGTGGTCCCCTTTCAAAGTTGTTCAAATGGTTCCGGTTTGCTGCACATCAAGGTCACAGGAGCCAAAATGATTTTTAATGAAAACTTAAAAAAGTTTTTCCTCTGAAACCGCAAGGCCAAGGTCTTCGATATTTGGTGTGTAGCTTCATCTAGTAGATCTCTACCAAGATTGTTCAAATTATAGCTCTGGGGCCAAAAATGCCCCCGTTTCGGGACCATTTGGTTTTACATAGACTTGTATAGGGAAACACTTTAAACATATTCTTGTCTGAAACCAGAAGGTTCAGGTGTTTGATATTTGCTCTGAAGCTTCGTCTTATCTATCTTTGTCTCTATCAAGATTGATCAAAATATAGCACTGGGGCCAAAAATGCAACCACCCCGGGGCCCTTTGGTTTTACATAGACTTATATAGGAAAAACCTTTAAACATCTTCTTGAGTGAAACCAGAAGGCTCAGGTGTTCGATATTTGGTATAAAGCTTTGTCTTGTGGACCTCTATCAAGATTGTTCAAGTTATAGCCCTGGGGCCAAAAATGCCCCCTCCCCGGGGCCCTTTGGTTTTACATTGAGACATATAGGAAAAATATTAAAACAATCTTCTCCCCTGAAACCGCAATGCCCAGGTCTTTGATATTTGGTGTGCAGCTTCATCTAGTGGAACTCTACCGCGCCGGGCCCTTGGTTTTACATAGACTTACATTGGAAAACTTTTAAAACTCTTCTTGTCTGAAACTAGGAGGCTCAGGTGTTTGATATTTGGAATGAAGCTTTGTCTTGTGGACCTCTGTCAAGATTATTCAAAGTATAGGCAAAAAATGCCCCCGCTCCGGGGCCCTTTGGTTTTACTTTGACATACATTGGGAAAACCTTAAAAATCGTCTTGTTTGAAAACAGATAGCTCAGGTGTTTGATATTTTGTATGAAGCTTCGTCTTGTGGACCCCTATCAGGATTGTTCAAATTATAGCACTTGGACCAAAAATGCCCCCGCCACGGGGCCCTTTGGTTTTACATTGACTTATACCGGAACAATCTTAATAATATTCTTTTCTGAAACCGCAAGGCCCAGGTCTTTGATATTTGGTGTGTAGCTTCATTTAGTGGACTTCTACCAAGCTTGTTCAAATTATAGCACTTGCGCCAGAAAAGTCCCCGCCCCGGGCCCTTTGGTTTTACATTGACTTATATAAGAAAAATCTTTAAAAATCTTCTTCTCTGAAACCGCAAGGCCCAGGTCTTTGATATTTGGTGTGAAGATTCATCTAGTGGACCTCTATCAAGATTGTTCAAATTAGAGCCCTGGTGCCAAAATGTCCCCACCCTTTGGTTCTACATTGACTAATATAGGGAAATCGACAAACATCTTCTTGACTGATACTAGAAGGTTCAGATGTTAATATTTGGTATGAAGCTTCGTCTTGTGGACCTCTATCAAGATTGTTCAAATTATAGCCCTGGTGCCAAAAATACCCCCGCCAAGGGGCCACATTGGTTTTAACATTGACTTATAGAGGGAAAATCTTTAAAAAATCTTCTCTGAAACTACAAGGCCTAGGTCTTTGATATTTGATGTGAAGATTCATCTAGCAGACATCTACCAAGATTTTCAAATTATAGCCCTTGGGTCAAAATGGCCCCGCCCCGGGGCCCACTGGTTTTACTTAGACATACATGGAAAACCTTTTTAACTCTTCTTCTAATATACAATAAGGCCCTGGTCTTTGATATTTTGCTGGAAGCTACGTGTGGATGACCTCTACCAAGATATTATACAAATTATAGCCCGCGGGTCAAAAATGGCCCGCCCCAGGGCCTACCGATTTTAGAAACTTACATAGGAAAAATCTTTAAATACCGTCTCGCCTGAAACCAGAAGTCCCAAGTCTTTGATATTTGGAATGAAGCTTCCACTAGATGTCCTCTACCAAGATTGTTCAAATTATAACCCCATGGGGTGAAAAAATGGACCTGCCCCGGAGCCCACTGGTTTTAAATAGGGTTAAGGGTGAGTTGATTCATCTCTGTCTGGTGCACTAGGACCTGACCCTAAATGTTCACAATGTGACTAGACAGTGACATACAAGTCAGCTCTGTATTATCAAAGGGAACCACTGACCCACAACCCCACCCACCCCTCCTTTTTTACCATGTGACATTATTAGTAATAATGCTCTTACACAATGGCGAATGAACTTGCGAATGAGTCTACGAATACCATTCTTCACCAATTCGTAATGATCGTAAGGTAGGCGCCAATTATTGGTAATAGTTCGTAGGCATTCGCCGACGTTTTGGGGTGTTACGAATATTAGAAACATGCTCCTAATATTCGCAAGAAAAGCGTATTCTCATTTTTTCGAACAATATTCATAAGCACTCGGAAGCCATTCTTATTGATGGCAAGGCATTTGCATTGATCGTAAGACATTTGCAAGAATTCGCAGAAGTTTTCCCTTACGAGAACCTTGCAAAATGTTAACGAACTGTTATGAATACTTACAAATCCATTGCGAATAAAGCGAATGGAATAAGAGTGTTTTTGTAGTTTTATGAGAATAAATTGCGAATGTATCCGAACGGCTTACCAGCGATTGCGAGTACTTGCAAATGTTTCAGAATGGCTTACAAATATTAAGATTGACTTTCATATGATTTGTTTGTCCTAGTAATTAAAATGCGAATATGACTCATTCGCAAAAGGCGGGGCCACCACAACGGTATAAAAGACGCCATTCCCCCTGTCCGATATACATTTCTAGTTTGACAATGGCCGATGCTTATGGGGCGCTGTTTTACTATTCAATCCGTATTTATAAATATCCATAAATCGAATTATGGATATCCATAATTCGATTTATGGATATCCATAAATCAGCCGAATAATGGATATTCATAATTCGAATTATGGATATCCATAATTCGAATTATGGAAATCCATAATTCGATTAATGGATATCATTAATTCAGATCGATTTATGGATATCCATAATTCGATTTATGAATATCTATAATTCGAATTATGGATGTCCATAAATCACCGCCAAAGCTTTTGGTTTAATGATTTCTCCCTAAGACACGTGATTGTTTATTGTAAAAGATCTTCAAAATCTTCAAGGTCTTCATCATCTCTGGAAGATGATGGCCAGTCAAAGGGACCTCTCTAATGTGCAGCCTTTTCAGCCCGTAAGGCTTTCAAAGCAACTGAACGCCCGCCATGTGTGCAGTTAGATATCGGAACCAGTCGTAAGATCTGGAAATTCCGGCCAACGCATCATGTCCCTCTGGAATCGCCTGTATGAGGACTGCACACCTAAGGACACTGAAATTCGGGCGTAAGATTGTAATGATCCAAACACGCAATCCCCGCATGCTTTCTGGACTAAAATGCACATGGTCGTTATATATAGTACAAACATATATCCATCAACATATTGAAGAAATAGTTGGGCTGCACGATGTTTCCACGCAGATCTGAAACCGACCGCACACTAGTACTTGTAAACCGCTTAGAGGATCTAAGCTTGCCCAGGCAAAGCAGTGCGAGTTGATCCGTCCATGCTTATAAACCCTTTTTGTTTCATTGGTCGGCAGGGCTTGAGATGTCATTTCATCACAGTGACGGGTAAAAGTCCCAAAAATTGGAAGCAACGTCTCCTTAATGACCTATACAGTGTTGACGGGGACGGTAAACCTCAAATCAAACAAACAAGTAACATATAACATATATATAACATATATAATACTCTACTTGAGGTGTATGAAGTACCAGGCAGATTCAGATATTATATCTCCTGGCCCCCGCCAATTGGGGATTGGAGAAATAGATTTGGCTGACTACTGGTAAACCGTTTAGCGACAGGGATTGAGATGTCATTTTATCTCAATGAATTCTTAATGTCCAATATAATTGGAAGCAACGTCTCCAACATGACCTAAATAGTATTAAACCTCAAATCAAACAAAACATATCTCTCCTACACCATAGGCCACCACTAAGCCTACTCTACATTTCCTTCACCTCCACCCCGGCTTTTATTACACACCTAAATCGGAAACCTGACGGAAATAGTCGAGTTTTTTTTTTCGTAAAGGGAGCAGTCATTATTCATTAGGTTTATTTTCAGAGGAGAATTATGGATATCCATAGTTCGATTTATGTATATCCATAAATCAGCCGAATAATGAATATCCATAATTCGAATTAAGGATATCCATAATTCGATTTATGAATATCCATATTTCGATCTAAATTAATGATATCCATAAATCGATTTATGGATATCCATAATTTGATTGATGGATATCCATAATTTGATTCATGGATATCCATAAATCAGCAAAATAATGGATATCCATAATTCGATTTATGGATATCAATAAATCGAATAATGGATATCCATTATTCGATTTATGGATATCATTAATTCAGTTCGAATTATGGATATCCATAATTCGAATTATTGATATCCATAAATAATTATGGATATCCATAAATAATAAAGGATATCCATAATTCGAAATATGGATATTCACAATTTGAAGAGAAGCCTCCGTGGTCGAGTGGTTACGCTACTCGCCTTGTAAACAAGGGGTCGCAGGTTCGATCCCGGGTTTCTCCAGACTTTCGGATGAGTCTTTAAACCGAGGTCCCGTCTCCGTATGACCTTAGCTGTTGGTGGGACGTAAAACTGAAACACTCACTCACTCACAATTTGAATTATGGATATCCATAAATAATTATGGATATTTATAAATACGGATTAAATAGTAAAACGGCGCCCCATAGATTCTGTGACGAGGCAACTGGCAACACTAGCTGTGTTTGTTACCCAACATGCTGTTATGACACACAATACAGCTGTTGATCTGCAGCGGAACAACAAAGGCAACAACAGCGGCAACTCCAGCGCAGACTGAGACGAAGACAAAGACGTCAAAGGTCATGCTGGATCCCGAACAGACAATATTGGCAAGCACACGCAGTGTAATCGTTTTATTCATAAGACATTCGTAAGCTTTGCAACAGCGTTTTTGTACGTTCGGAAAGAATTCGTAAGAATTCGGAAAAAAACCGTTACTGATTCGTAATATTCATCAGACATTCTTAAGGATTGTTAAGGAGTCATAACATTTTCGCAAAAATTCATAAGGTTACACTTTTCCTTAGTTTTTCTTCTGACCAATCGTATCAAATTCGGCAATTTCAATTTTCTCATTTTTTTTTTCATATTCTTTCACATTCGTAAGAGTGAGTAAGTGTTTGAATCGTACGTCCCACCAACAGCTATGGTCATACGGAGACGGGACCTCGGTTTAAAGACTCATCCGAAAGTCTGGAGAAGCCCGGGATCGATCCTGCGACCCCTGGTTTACAAGGCGAGTAGCATAACCACCACACCACGGAGGCTCCTATTCATATTCGTAAGTATATTCGCCATGGTGTTAGAGCAACATAAGACTGAGCCGCTTCATCTTTTGTTTAGGACCTGGCTGTCAATGTCCACAATGTGTCCAGATACTGACTTACATGTCAGCTCTGTATTGTCAAAGGGAACCACTGACTCATATGTCTGCACCCCCACCCCCCTTGAGAAATGTATGTTGGAAATCACTGTAAATTCCAGCCCTCACAGATCCACACACAAACATTTTTGGGTTGGTTGTATGCCAATCGACCCAAAGATACTGAGCACACAGCTTTCATCGTTGGTGCTCACGTGACTATCACTCATTACGGAAGCACACCTATTCAAATATATTGAAAATTTTACCATAAAAACTGAAAATTTTCAGATAGAATAAAATCTGATATTCATCATATTTCTGTTCAAATTATAGATTGTTGGTACTCGTTAGAACGGCCGGTTCTAACGGGCATCTACAATCTATTTTAACCAGAAATAAGAAAAAAAAATAATTTGTACCACCATTAACCACAGTTTTACTTTAAAAAGTGGCGTTTAAGGGGTCAAAACTATATAACCGTTTTTTTGCAATCCTTGTAGCAGTCATTTACCAAAAAATCCTTATTTGTGCCGCTGTGTGTTCAGAGTGTTGCGTACATGTTAGACAATTATCTGTAGAATATTGACTGGAATCATATGTTAGGTATTGCAATCAGTGTAGACCCATATCAGAACGTGGTGTCTGATCAGGATCTACACTTTTTGCTTAAGGTATAACTATTTAACCCATTATGTACCGGGAGCCCCTTAAGGGGTACCTTGGCAAACAGTGCAGGCCCAGATCAGGCCCCGAGGTTATAAGACTTTCTTTCATGCTCAACTCACTTGAGCATGAAATTGGTCATTTTAAAATTTATTAGCAGGACAAACAACATTTTTATTGATTTGAACAACAAATTAGCCTTATTTGTCAGTATCTCAATAGTAACGTACATAACCAATTCCATTCTCAGTTGAGTTGAGCATGAAAAAAGTTCTATAACCTTGGGGCCAGATGGCGCGTGCCGCAGAACGCGGCGTCTGATCAGGGCCTACACTGCAAAAAGTTAAGCCTGTTTCCAAATAAACTTTGAAGAAAACACAAAAACACAACCGGGCACCCCTAAATTTTGATATAGGCTCCCGCCATATATAAGCAGGAAGATTCCTTTTTTGTACAAAAAGGTTTAAGGGTTAAACGAAACAGTTCAAGTTCCCCTTCAGGGCTATTTTTTCCAGTTCCAATCTTCACTCAGAGATACTCGACCTATCAGTGCTGCCAGTGCCTGGGTTTATTTACCCTTTAACCATTTCACCCCTGAGTTTCCGGAGTGGACTATACCATCACTGACTTTGGGCACGCCCATTTTACAAAATGAAGTATTTTGCTTAAAGACGTCATCAGGATGGCAAGTAATATACCATAATAAAGTGGCTCATTATGAGCAATCTCATCAGGATCTACATTGTTTGCATAAGTATCTGTGCTGGTCTTCAGGGTTGAAGGGATTAACCTTTGCTGTAGTAACAGGCTTTATTGCACGACCCGCAGAAAAAGCGACCGACTGAAGTCGGTTGATTTTCTAAGAGTGCCCTAAAGTCACCGTGTCATTCTGTCATTCTGTCAGTCTGTCTGTCCGTCCGTAACCCGTTTGCGAAAATTGGTGATAGTGACTTAACCGCTTGGAATATTTAAATGAGATCCAACCAATGAACTTGCGAAATATTACATTCCATTTAGTATAGCCTCGCCGAGGCGAAAAATGTGAAAATTTTCGAACTGCTTCTCCTCGGAAACCGTTAGGCCGATTGAAGTTAAATTTCATATGGAGCCTCTATGGTATGGAGGAAACCAAAATTTGCTCATGGGGTCCAGGTCACATGACCAAAATGGCCGCCAAGCCATATATGGTCTGTCTGTCTGTCCGTCCGTAACCCGTTTGGGAAAATTGGTGATAGTGACTTAACCGCTTGGAATATTTAAACAATTTTTGGCATACTGATAGATATCAATGAGATCTAACCAATGAACTTGCGAAATATTACATTCCATTTAGTACAGCCTCGCCAAGGCGAAAAATCCGTAACCCGTTTGGGAAAAATTGGTGATAGTGACTTAACCGCTTGGAATATTTAAACAATTTTTGGCATACTGATAGATATTAATGAGATCTAATCAATGAACTTGCGAAATATTACATTCCATTTAGAATAGCCTCGCCGAGGCGAAAAATGTGAAAATTTTCGAACTGCTTCTCCTCGGAAACTGTTGGGCCGATTGAGGTCAAATTTCATATGGAGCCTCTATGGGATGGGGGAAACCAAAATTTGCTCATGGGGTCCAGGTCACATGACCAAAATGGCCGCCAAGCCATATATGGTCTGTCTGTATGTCCGTCCGTAACCCGTTTGTGAAAATTTGTGATAGTGACTTAACCGCTTGGAATATTTAAACAATTTTTGGCATACTGATAGATATGAATGAGATCTAACCAATGAACTTGCGAAATATTACATTCCATTTAGTATAGCCTCGCCGAGGCGAAAAATAAGAAAACTTTCGAACTGCTTCTCCTCGGAAACCGTTAGGCCGATTGAAGTCAAATTTCATATGGAGCCTCTATGGGATGGGGGAAACCAAAATTTGCTCATGGGGTCCAGGTCACATGACCCAAATGGCCGCCAAGCCATAAATGGTAAAAACCCTTCAAAAATGGTCTTCTCCAGAACCACTGGGCAGATTTCCACAAAACTTGATAAATTGCTAAAATGGTGACCCTGGGTTGACCTTGACCTTCTTTGTGCCTAGGTCAAACTTTGACACATATGCTTTTGTATTGGAAAAGTGAGAATGCATTTTATCCTGCAAACGATTCAGAATACAGTACTAAAGTATAAGATATATTTTTGCTCCTTACGATAAGGCGCATTTATTGGGGGAACCGTTTTAGGTCCAGGTCACATGACCAAAATGACCGCCATACCCATATATGGTAACACCCATAAAGCTAGAAGCATCCGGCGGGTCGTGCACTTCAGCTGAAGCACTGGTTATTACGCAGTAAACACTCGGTGGAATTGAAAGGGGTATTCTAAACCTTAGATTGTACCGTTCTGTGACCGGCCCAGATAGCTCAGTTGGTAGAGTGTCCGCTCCGGGGAACGGAAGGTCACGGGTTCGATCCCGGGCCGCGACATACCAAAGTGGTTAAAAATGGTACTAGCTGCTCTTCGCTTGGCACTCAGATTTACGGGGTAGAGCTAGGACTGGTCGACCCAGTGTCAGGATAATGTGACTGGGTGTGGTATCATGTAATGTGTCTGGGACATGATACTTCAGTGAGGCAGCACTATAAAAGTGAGCATTGAGCTCCCTGTCGCAACCAGACACCGTCGTGATATGACTGAAAAGTTGTTGAAAGCGACGTTAAACCCGAATTCACACACACACACACACACACACACACACACACACACACACACACACACACACACACACACACACACACACACACACACACACACACACACACACACAGAGAGAGAGAGTACCGTTCTGTGTTGGAACACTGTCATCAATTTCAAACACACATAGACATACCCTAATCTATTTCAAACACTGAATTTTAATTTTGGGACAATTCAACAATGAAATATCAAGAGTATATTCAGGACTGTACTAACAGAATATAAAACAGTGATCAAAACCGAATACCGTTTCGACGATTAAAACGAAAAACATAGTTCGTTATTAAAAATCCAGAATGTATTAAAAATAGAATGCGAATGGCAAAAATTCAGATTACAAATGTATAATTGAATTTAGTCACAAATTGAAATTGTTAAAAGTGTGTTTTAATTTTATCTATAGCTCGAACTTTGGTAACTAACAATTCGCTTACATCAATGAAAAGTCAAGATTCATGAATACATAGCCCGTGTCTCAAACTCATCACAAATGGCGCTGCCTACCAAGGCAGCGCAATAAAGTTATATAAAACATCGGTTCCATCATGGAATACGTCTATATAATTTTGAAACCCTTGGATCCCACTTTTATCGAGCAAAGCTGGGGTTTACAGGGGTAAACTTTATTGTTCTTTTTTTCTGCTCTAAATATAGATAGTGGTACTCGAGGAGGCGGTTCTAACGAGTACTCACAATCTATATTTTGAGCAGAAAAAAAAGAAAACAAGAGGACCAAGCTGGTCCTGTATCGCTCACCTGAGCTAACAGATTCAAAGTTTCAGGAAGTGCCAACCTTTACTGAAGGATTAATGGAAGGACATGGTGATGAAAGGGTGAGCAATTTCTGCAAATCAAGTAGAATGTAACTCTATGATAAATAGGCTGACCTCACCAGTTTTCAAACTCATTCAAGCTTTTATTCCTGACTTGCTAAGAAGATCCGATATAAACTGATGGGGATATGGTGATGAGAAGTTCAAAAATAAGCAATTAACTGCTGCAATCGAAGGGATGTTACTCTGTGACAAATAGGCAAACCTCACGAGTTTTCAAACTCCTCCGAGCTTTTCTGCCTGACTTGTTTGTTTGTAAGTTTCATGAAGATCTGATCAAAACTGAAGGGGGCAGCAGTGCTAACAAGGTCGAAAATAGGCATTTTTAAGCAATCAAAGGCACGTAACTCTATTATAAATGTGCCGACTTGGCCAGTATTCAAACTCATCCAAGGTTTTATTTCCAGCCACCTTACATATAAGTTTCAGAACGATCCGATCAAAACTGAAGGGGCTACGGTGATGACAAGGTCAAAATTTGGCATTTTTAGCAATCAAAGGGATGTCACTCTAAGATAAATGGGCCGACTTGGCCAGTTTTCGAACTCATCCGAGGTTTTATCCCCAGCCACCTTAAATATAAGTTACAGAAAAATCTGATCAAAACTGAAGGGGCTACGGTGATGACAAGGTCAAAAATTGACATTTTCAGCCATCAAAGGGACATAACTATATAGTAAATGGGGCGACTTGGCCGGTTTTCGAACTCATCCAAGGTTTTATCCCCAGCCACCTTAAATATAAGTTCCAGAAAGATCTGATCAAAACTGAAGGAGCTACAGTGATGACAAGGTCAAAAATCAACATTTTCAGCAATCAAAGGGACCTAACTCTATGATAAATAGGCCACCTTGGCCGGTATTCGAACTCATCCAAGGTTTTATCCCCAGCCACCTTACATATAAGTTTCAGAAAGATCCTATCAAAACTGAAAGGGCTACGGTGATGACAAAGTCAAAAATCGTCATTTTCAGCAATCAAAGGGACGTTACTCTGTGATAAATGGACCAGCTTGGCCGTTTTTTTCAAACTCATCCAAGGTTTATCCCCAGCCACCTTACATATAAATTTCAGAAAGATCTGATCAAAACTGAAGGAGCTACAGTGATGACAAGGTCAAAAATCAACATTTTCAGCAATCAAAGGGACCTAACTCTATGATAAATAGGCCACCTTGGCCCGTATTTAAACTCATCCAAGGTTTTATCCCCAGCCACCTTACATATAAGTTTCAAAAAGATCCAATCAAAACTGAAAGGGCTACGGTGATGACAAGGTCAAAATTCGTCATTTTCAGCAATCAAAGGGACGTATATCTATGATAAATGGGCCAACTTGGCCGGTAATCGAATTTATCCAAGGTTTTATCCCCAGTCACCATACATATAAGTTTCATGAAGATCTGATCAAAACTGAAGCGGCTACGGTGTTGACAAGGTCAAAAATCGACATTTTCAGCCATCAAAGGGACATAACTATATAGTAAATGGGGGGACTTGGCCGGTTCTCAAACTCATCCGAAGTTTTATCCCCAGCCACCTTACATATAAGCTTCAGAAAGATCCGATCAAAACTGAAGGGGCTACAGTAATAATCAGGTCAAAAATCAACATTTTCAGCAATCAAAGGGACCTAACTCTATGATAAATAGGCCATCTTGGCTGGTATTCGAACTCCTCGAAGGTTTTATCCCCAGCCACCTTACATATAAGTTTCAGAAATATCCTATCAAAACTGAAAGGGCTACGGTGATGACAAGGTCAAAAATCGTCATTTTCAGCAATCAAAGGGACGTTTCTCTGTGATAAATGGACCAACTTGGCCGGTTTTAGAACTCATCCGAGATTTTATCCCCAGCCACCTTACATATAAGTTTCAGAAAGATCCGATCAAAACTGAAGGGGCTAGGGTGATGACAAGGTCAAAAATTGACATTTTCAGCCATCAAAGGGACATAACTATATGGTAAATGGGGCGACTTGGCCGGTTTTCGAACTCATCCAAGGTTTTATCCCCAGCCACCTTAAATATAAGTTCCAGAAAGATCTGATCAAAACTGAAGGAGCTACAGTGATGACAAGGTCAAAAATCAACATTTTCAGCAATCAAAGGGACCTAACTCTATGATAAATAGGCCACCTTGGCCGGTATTCGAACTCATCCAAGGTTTTATCCCCAGCCACCTTACATATAAGTTTCAGAAAGGTCCTATCAAAACTGAAAGGGCTACGGTGATGACAATGTAAAAAATCGTCATTTTCAGCAATCAAAGGGACGTTACTCTGTGATAAATGGACCAGCTTGGCCGTTTTTTTCAAACTCATCAAAGGTTTATCCCCAGCCACCTTACATATAAATTTCAGAAAGATCTGATCAAAACTGAAGGAGCTACAGTGATGACAAGGTAAAAAATCAACATTTTCAGCAATCAAAGGGACCTAACTCTATGATAAATAGGCCACCTTGGCCCGTATTTGAACTCATCCAAGGTTTTATCCCCAGCCACCTTACATATAAGTTTCAGAAAGATCCAATCAAAACTGAAAGGGCTACGGTGATGACAAGGTCAAAATTCGTCATTTTCAGCAATCAAAGGGACGTATATCTATGATAAATGGGCCAACTTGGCCGGTAATCGAATTTATCCAAGGTTTTATCCCCAGTCACCATACATATAAGTTTCATGAAGATCTGATCAAAACTGAAGCGGCTACGGTGTTGACAAGGTCAAAAATCGACATTTTCAGCCATCAAAGGGACATAACTATATAGTAAATGGGGGGACTTGGCAGGTTCTCAAACTCATCCGAAGTTTTATCCCCAGCCACCTTACATATAAGCTTCAGAAAGATCCGATCAAAACTGAAGGGGCTACAGTAATAATCAGGTCAAAAATCAACATTTTCAGCAATCAAAGGGACCTAACTCTATGATAAATAGGCCATCTTGGCTGGTATTCGAACTCCTCGAAGGTTTTATCCCCAGCCATCTTACATATAAGTTTCAGAAATATCCTATCAAAACTGAAAGGGCTACGGTGATGACAAGGTCAAAAATCGTCATTTTCAGCAATCAAAGGGACGTTTCTCTGTGATAAATGGACCAACTTGGCCGGTTTTAGAACTCATCCGAGATTTTATCCCCAGCCACCTTACATATAAGTTTCAGAAAGATCCGATCAAAACTGAAGGGGCTAGGGTGATGACAAGGTCAAAAATTGACATTTTCAGCCATCAAAGAGACATAACTATATGGTAAATGGGGCGACTTGGCCGGTTTTCGAACTCATCCAAGGTTTTATCCCCAGCCACCTTAAATATAAGTTCCAGAAAGATCTGATCAAAACTGAAGGAGCTACAGTGATGACAAGGTCAAAAATCAACATTTTCAGCAATCAAAGGGACCTAACTCTATGATAAATAGGCCACCTTGGCCGGTATTCGAACTCATCCAAGGTTTTATCCCCAGCCACCTTACATATAAGTTTCAGAAAGGTCCTATCAAAACTGAAAGGGCTACGGTGATGACAAGGTAAAAAATCGTCATTTTCAGCAATCAAAGGGACGTTACTCTGTGATAAATGGACCAGCTTGGCCGTTTTTTTCAAACTCATCCAAGGTTTATCCCCAGCCACCTTACATATAAATTTCAGAAAGATCTGATCAAAACTGAAGGAGCTACAGTGATGACAATGTCAAAAATCAACATTTTCAGCAATCAAAGGGACCTAACTCTATGATAAATAGGCCACCTTGGCCCGTATTTGAACTCATCCAAGGTTTTATCCCCAGCCACCTTACATATAAGTTTCAGAAAGATCCAATCAAAACTGAAAGGGCTACGGTGATGACAAGGTCAAAAATCGTCATTTTCAGCAATCAAAGGGACGTTACTCTGTGATAAATGGACCAACTTGGCCGGTTTTCGAACTCATCCAAGATTTTATCCCCAGCCACCTTACATATAAGTTTCGGAAAGATCCGAACAAAACCGAAGGGGCTACGGTGATGACAAGGTCAAATATCTGCATTTTCAGCAATCAAAGGGATGTAACTCTATAATAAATAGGCCGACTTGGCCGGTTTTCGAACTCATCCGAGCTTTCATCCCCAGTCACCTTACATATAAGTTTCAGAAAGATCCGATCAAAACTGAAGGGGCTATTGTGATGACAAGGTCAAAAATCGGCATTTTCAGCAATCAAAGGGACGTAACTCTATCATTAATGGGCCGACTTGGCCGGTTTTCGAACTCATCCAAGATTTTATCCACAGCCACCTTACATATAAGTTTCGGAAAGATCCGAACAAAACTGAAGGGGCTACGGTGATGACAAGGTCAAATATCTGCATTTTCAGCAATCAAAGGGATGTAACTCTATAATAAATAGGCCGACTTGGCCGGTTTTCGAACTCATCCGAGCTTTTATCCTCAGCCACCTTACATATAAGTTTTAGAAAGATCCGATCAAAACTGAAGGTGCTACGGTGATGACAAGCATTTTCCATTGGAAGTCTATGGGAAATTGGAAATGCCATAGCAACCAAAGTTTTTATTCAATTTTGATAAAAAGCTAAATTCTTCGTTGCCCCACCCAAGGCATGCTACAGATAAGAAATGATTGAGATTAGCCTGCAGGCTGCAGAGATATAACTGGTCAAAGGTGGCGACGGACAGACGACGGACGACGGACGGCGGATGACCAGTTATACTAAAAGCTCCCCTGGAGCCTTCGGCCCAGGTGAGCTAAAAAAGCAATTTTTCATTTTAAAATGTTGTTTTCGTTTTGCGGTTAAGTTTACAATGTATTTGTATAGGCGTATTTGTGTAATGCACTACTGGAACAATGACACAAATGATACAGTTTTTGGATAAATAGACTGACATGAGCGACTCAGAGCGATGAGTGATAACATTGAGTTTCTGGATAAGCTTAACTAACATCAAGTTCATCGTACTAAGCAAGTTCACTAATATAACTGTATTCATTAATGAAATTTCAGCTTGTAAAAGAGAGACAAAAGGCAGATATGAAGATGCTTTCCCAGGCAATACGGTAATAATCATCAAAATTCACAACGTCCCCATGTGGGAATGGGTTAAAACAATAACTGGGGACTATTTCAGCCAAAGCCTTCATCCTCGATCAATACATTCAAAACAAATAACCTATTTTTTTGAAAATGCCCCAAATTACAAGTCTAACAAGAATCTTGAAAAGTTTACATGTACACATGGCCCCAGCAGCTAATATCAAAGTGCTGCTCAGCCTGCGGATCAACCATTGATGTTTGCAAGAGGCAAAACAGTGTTTCACACAACGCGAAAAGTAATATTTTGTTGTTTTAATCAAGATGTAACGTCCCTGTCAACACCATTAAGGTCATTGTGGAGACGCTGCTTCCAACTTTGTGTAACATTTACTCGACATTGCGATGAAATGACATCTCAAGCCCTGTCACCCAATGTAACCAATAGTATTTTTTGAAGCGACGTTCCGACTCGCACAACTTTACCTAAGCAGGCTTTGACCTTCTAAGTGGTTTACTAGTACTCATGTGCGATCGGCTTCAGCATGGAAGCACCATGCAGCTCAATCTATTTCTCCTAGCCCCGATGGGCGGGGGCTCGGCAAATCATGTACCTGTTAAGAAGACGACTCAATCACTGAAACATCACAAAATCATACAATCCCCGAAAAGAATGGACCTCCGTGGCCAAGTGAGTAAGAGCGCTGACTCTTAATCATAAGGTATCTCGCCGCTGTGGTTGAGCCTTGCTCGGGTCAATGTAAGGACAGGTGTTTTTTTTTTTCTGAATGTGCTCCGGTTTCCGCCCACTTCCGATTAATGATCGGCTCGAAATAAGTTTAATACTAGGGTGAGTCAATAAAAAACAGCATAACTTATTTCTGAATGAGATCGATCTCCTATTTTTCGATGTAATTGTCCTCTAGAATGATACACTTGGGCCAACGCTGTTCCGGTGCCATGAGCCCAGATCTGAAGAAGCCAGGATCCTTGTCTCCGGCCTACTCCTCAACTGTTCGTTGGACCGAAAATGACGTCCACTGATATTCTTTTCCAAGTTTGGGACTAGGAAAAAGTCCAGAGAATAGGCGGGTTAGGATATTAGCTCGTACCCATTCCGACCAATAGCATCAATTACAATTTTGCAAGTGTGGATTTTTACATTACCCTGTTGGAGCAGAACCCCTTTTGAGAGTCTACCTCGGCATTTTTCACGGATCGCAGTACTCAGTTGGTCGAGCAAATTTGCATAATACGCACCTGTTATTGTACTTGTTTGCTAGAAAGTCCAACACTGTGCGTCCCGAAATACAGTTGGCATCACCTTGCCAGCAGAGGGTTGCGTTTTGAACTTCTTTGGTCTCGAAGACACCGGCCCTACCCACTGGCGGCTTTGTGTTTGTTTCTCTAGCTCATAATAATGGACCCAGATCTCATCTACAGTCACCGGACGTTAAAGAAATTCATCTTCCTTTGACCTTAACCACTTCAACAATGCGCTGCATACTGATGCTCTTGTTGCCATTTGTTCGTCGCTAAGGAAGTTTAGGACCCAACGGGCTGTTAGCTTGTGCATAACCAAGCGATGGAACGCTACCATGTGAAATGTGTAATGCATTGGCTATTTCTTCCACTTTAATTCGCCCATCAGATCCCGTACTTTGGTACGCATTACCTGATGGGCGTCCAGACCTAGTTTCGTCTTCTCAAGATGTCTTCCACGTCTGAAGTCCCGAACCCAGAATTCAACTTGTGCATACAATAGTGCAAAAGACTCATACACATCGGTCAACTCGCAATGTATTTCCTGACCTGTTTTCCCCTTTCAAATACAGGTACCGAATACGTACAGCATGGTACTTAACTTTGGAAGAAAAGCTTGCTTTTGAATCGCTAGCCATGTTTTACGTTCAATTTCTTTTGAGTGAATGACACGATAATGGTGCATGTAAATCTTGATTGTCTCGGTCAGTTGGAAATGGGGTAGGCTGGTTATTTATTGAATTGTCCTAGTAATTTTGAAAGGGTCGTAAAACCAAAACCCAGCAAGAGAAAAACTGGCAAAACCCATCAAGAGAAAAAAGTTCTGTGGTGTATACAGTGCTTCCAAAGGATAACCCTTCTGGATCATATTCAAGGTTTGCGACCAGGCAGGCCACTACAGAGACTAAAAGAGTCTTGAAATTTTAGATACATTCGTTTGAGGTATCATATTGTAAACCGGTAACATTTAGGTGCTACCAGCTTGTGCGGGTGCACAGGCTGATATGTACTTTTGTTGTTCACAAATGGCAAAAACAGATTTCCCATGGAGTCACTTATAAAACAAATATCTGTGAGGAGAATATGACGGGAATGTGGGGAATATCCCCTAATTACTTCTTGTGCATAGCATGTCTGTGACGAGAACAAATATAGCAGTTGGGGTTAGTCCCTGATGACTTCTAGCGCATAGCGCATAATAGAACAGAGGGCAATTGTAAGGAATCGATACAATTAACCCGCAGCTTCTTTCAGAGACACCAAAGGGGAAGAAGCACAAACATGAAACAACTAGACCCTAATGGAAATATCAATGGCGGAAAGCAAAAAGGACAGCTACTTTCCCACAAAATGGCCAATGGGCTATCCAAAACAAAACAATATAAGCAATACACACACTCAAAGGCTATAATCGATTTTACGTGGCCACAATCATCGCCCTTACTTCCTTCGTGATTTAGACAAATAATTTGTTCAGTCCGCATGAAGGCCTCCTTACTCATCAGTGCATCATCTCCATGAACACAGAAATCAAACAGCGGTGAGGACTCCACAGCAAGAAACCAGGGAAATGCTGGAGCAAAGGAAGACCAACAGTCAAACGCCGAAGGGCCCGACAAGAGACAGAGAACAGAAAATAATGGGAGCTTGGGTAGGCTTACATGCCGATGGGTCAGGCCTCAGATTCTATGACGGTTCCAGCGTAAAGGCTTATTGAGAATTAGAGAGATCTAATTCAAGGTAATGTTGGTTGGTGCCTGATGCACTGTCTCTGGTTGGGCCCATCGGAGTCTAACTTTTGGTTTTCTTTGGCTCCAGCATTTCAGTGGTTTCTTGCTGTCCAATTCAATCGAAACTTATATCAATAAGTAGGTCAAAAACCAACTTATACAGCTACGCCGAATAAAAAAATAGCTGAAGCCTACTTGAATTAGAAAATTACCGAAACTGCAATATCGATTTTTATTCGCTGAATTCTGCAAAATTATAGGTTTTGTTTTAACAATTTTGTTTTGAAAGCTATCGGTTTTGGTCAAATTTTGAAAACGTACACATTTTAAGATAAAATAGTTCAATTTCTTCCATGGCTCCAATACAGGCATTTTGTTTTCATGAACGTGACTTTAAACTCAATCTGGTTCCATGCAACGGTGCCCTAATTAAAATAAACATTTAAGAATAAAATCTACCACTAAATATAAAAGAAATATTTTCTCTTCCTTTGCTAGGTCAAAAATGCGGATTGTCATCAATAAATGAAGTACAAAAAATCCAAGAGGAGGGGAGGCAAATACTTCTTCATGACGACAAGGTTGTACTGGGTCCAGGTGACATAGTAACACGAAGTGTATTCTTGGGCTTCTGTTTCTCGTCGTAGCAATTTGTGCCGTAATTACCGGCATCAGAAGAAGTATATAACTCAAACATACCGTGGTGTAGCGCAAGAAAAAAAAAGAGAGAAAAAAGAGCAAAAAACAAAACAGCAACAACAACCGGTATCTCAATCGATACATACATACATACATATGGGGTCGGAAAGGGGAACATGCGCCGACAAAAATAAATGTAAAACTTTGGATGGTGATATTCGCAGCCACATCTTAAGTCTTATATTTACCCTAATACTGCCTATAACGAATAAAACGGATGCAATTTCTATTATGTTTCGCATATATTTTAAGAGAAATTAGGACTTAAAAATTCAATCAAATCGTTTGCTTGCAAATAATTCACATGAACACTGAGCCTGATTTTCTTTGAAATTGAGATAGTAAGCCCCCGCCCATAGGGGCTTGAAGAAATATATGGGCTGCATGATGCTTCCACGCAGAGCTGAATCCGGCCCGCACACTAGTACTGGTAAACCGCTGAGAGAAAACATATTAATTATTTTATAATTTCGAGCGATCATCATATTATTTTGAACGCTCAACATATTATTTCGAACGCCACTGCCTAGCCAAACCTGGGGTTTACAATGGTGTTATAATGGTATAGACATGAAATGGGGTTTACAATGGTGTTATAATGGTATAGACATGTTCACATAAAGGGAAAATGACTACTGAATGCTCTGAACCATGACAGATCTTAACCCACCATTATAAAAACATGCCTATACAAATACACTGAAAATGTTACCGCTGAAGTGATAAAAAATGTGTTATTTTTCTTATTTCTGCTCAAAATACAGATTGTGGGTACTCGTTAGAACCGCCTCTATAGATTGCAGGTACTCGTTAGAACCGCCTCATAGAGGCGGTAAGCCCCCGTCCATAGGGGTTTGAAGAAATATATGGGCTGCATGATGCTTCCACGCAGAGCTGAATCCGGCCCGCACACTAGTACTGGTAAACCGGTTAGAGGATCTTAGCCTGTCCAGGAACCGCGGTGCGAGGCGGACCGCCCATGCTAATAAACCCTATTGGTTTCATTGGGCGACAGGGCTTGAGATGTCATTTCATCTCAATGTCGGGTAAAAGTCCCACAAAATTGGAAGCAACGTCTCCAAAATGACCTTTACAGTGTTGACGGGGACGTTAAACCTCAAATCAAACAAACAAACAAACAAATTGAGGTAGTCTCCTTAAATTTGCCTGACACCTTAGGAATTTATGATTTTATTAATAGAACATTCTGACTGACTACACGGATATCCGGATATCCACTTTTTTATAATTAAATGATCAATGTTGGAATTTATAAACCTAAACCAAAATATGAATAGGTTGTAGACCAGATTGGAATCTAGATTGATCCGGAAAATAGAAGTGAAGGCAATGATCAGGAATCAATACAATTAACCCAAAGCTCCCTTCAGAGACACCAAAGGGAAAGAAACTCAAGCATGAAACAACCGACCCTAATGGAAGCATCAATAGCGGAAAGCAAACAGGACATTTACTTTCCCACAAAATGGACAATTGGCTTTCCGAAACAAAATAATATAAGCGACTCAAAGACAAACATAACAAAAAATAAACCTGCGGAAGAAGAATCGCCTTGGAACGGTCAGTGAAACGAATAACACGGAGGGGTGGGTGGGTGGGGGGGGGGCTTAAATCGATTTTACGTGGCCACAATCATCGCCCTTACTTCCATCACAGATCCTAGTCCACATTAGATTTCTAATTTGGTCTATGCCAGATAAGAATCCCAATTTGGTTCAGGCAGATCCAGAATTTTCCTAGGCCAAACTAGAATTCCAGTTTGGCTAGGCAGATTCCGTATCTGTCTAGATGAACTAGAATCTATTTGTTAAAGTTATATATTCATAATGGTATATCATAACCGTATTACTTATAAACGCAGTAAGTTTTATGGTAGTTAGATGCGTGTCTTATTTGTGTGTAAAAATACCACCATCTCTCCCACCACACACCACCAAAAACAACAATTGTTTGTTTTAGATTATGTTTTAGAAATCAACTGTATTCATATTTCATTATTTGTATTGGTGGCCAATTGCCCATCTGGCAAAAATAATGTGTGAAAGACAATAAAATGAAATATTCCAAGAACAAAAGATGAAAATAAAGTGGTTTAACAGATACAAAAAAATGAAAATACAATAAAATTTATGGTGAATATAAAGACAACCTCTTGCGAAACAAAGCGACTGAATCGTTTATGAAATATTTTACAGATTTAAGTGAACTAAATTCAGAGACTGTTACAGCACACTAGATAATGGCTCAATCATGTGCAGTAGGAAGAAGATATTAACGAGGTACATATTATTGATATTTCTTACCTGGTGTTATTTGAAGTAAAAATAAAAAAAGAAAAGAGATAGTGAAAAAAATATATAAATAAACACGTTTTTGTGTGTGTCTAATTTTTATGAATTCCAATTTGGTCTAGGAAGACGCAGAATCTGCCTAGCGAGATTGGAATTCTTATCTGACTCCTGTGATAGCCATGACGACAAACTAAGCATGAAAAATACTGATGTAGTCTATCAGCCAGCAACTGGCAAGCCTTACAAAGAGCCCGCCATCGCAGTGAAAGGTCAACGATTGCAATTGGTAGACAAGTTCACCTACCTAGGAGAATCGTGTGCATTTATAATGCAGTCAATTCCAGGATTGCCAAAGCTAGGGCAGCATTTTGCCGACTGCGTGGTAGTGTCTGGGATCGAAGTAGAATCAGACTCGACACAAAATTGGAAGTCTATAGAGCTGTGGTGCTGCCAACACTATTGCAAGCATCTGAAACATGGACAGTTTACCAACGGCACCCTAAAAGACTGAATCGCTTCGACACAAGCTGTCGTTGAAAACTCTTAAAGATTAAGTATTAAGTGGCAAGACAGGGTTCCAGACACGGAAGGGCTGCAAAGTGTACGCACTCTTCTGAAATAAGCACAGTTAAGATGGACACGCCATGTTACCAGAAAGGAACGTTTGCCAAAGAAAATTCTCTATGGAGGACTAGAGATGGGCAAACGCTGCGAAGGCGGTCAGAATAAACGCTACAAGTACACCCGCAAAGCCTCCCTTGGAGAGTTCAACATTCCAACACAGTTGTGGGAACAAATTGCACAGGACAGAGCAAAGTGGCGAGGTCTCGAGTAAAACGAGGCAAAAGTAATCAGTGAAGCTGAGCAGAAACGTGCATAGCTCAGTGGTTAGTGCACTTGCCTCTGATGCTAGAGGTCCCGGGTTCGATCCCCGGCAGCGGCGATAAAATTTCGGTGTCCGAACACGCTCCATTGGCATCATTTGCAGGGATGAATGTCATAAAGTGCACCGTCATTCGGATCGGAACGTTAACTGGAGGCCCCTTGTGCAGGGAGAACCATCCCCTGTGCAGGTTAAAGATCCCTACCGTAATTACATGATTACTGTGTAGGCTTTCATCCTGCAAAACCTGGAGTGTATGTAATATACACCTGCGGTAATGGTCAAATGTGACCGACGCAGTACCAGAAGATAGATAGATAGATAGATAGATAGTGCAAAGCCAGAGCTAAGGCATCACCAACAGAGCTGTCTTCCTCTAGCCTCTGCAACACGCAGTTTAGAGCTAAAATATGACTCATCAGCCATCTTAGAACATACAAACAGTCAGATTTCTAAAATATGATTAAGCCTGGTCATTGTCAGTAATGACAGACGAACTATTGTCCAAATGGAGTGGATATTTTCGGTATCTAGGTGTCAAGATGTGTTATTTATCGACGACTTTTGGACAAAATGACACGGAGTGTGCTCAAAATGATGCAAATAATCTACCGTCCGTGCATATTATCATGTTGATGCAAATAATCTACCGTTCGTGCATATTATCATGTTATTTCAGTATCGACCTTCATCGCTTCAAATTTTGTGACAGCGCGTTTAACAACTGTACGAATTTTTATGACAATATCCTTGTATCATTAGTTCGGAAAAAAAAGAAAGGCTGGAAAACGGAATGCTGCTTGCATCAGCTAAGGATAAAATTCTCAACAATATTTCGCCATTTTCCGTGCTTTGTATCACAAGAAAAATCACGTGTTTACCATCCCTGGGAGGGAGAATGTTATTCTTTCTTCAGTTTGTTTACTTCAATTTAGTTTATTTTCTTGTCTCACTTTCATCTTCTCTACTATCGTCTCATTTTTTTCTACCTTTCACTGGGAGAAGACACAAAATAACCTACGAGGGCTGACGTTTCTTAATCTTAGCAAATATTATTTGAGCTAAAATTACCAAGTTATAATGCAGATAAATGAAAACACTGTAAACACAAGCACATAAACACTCCGTCAAATTCAGAAAGAATGACCCGGTACTGTAAAAGGAATTGCACAATGCCATTGTAAGAGGAGTTGATTACACAAAATACATACTATCAAACACGGCATAACGGAAACCCCTAAACAACGGGCCTCCGTGGCCTAGTGGTTAAGAGCGCTGACTCTTGATCATTAGGTATCTCACCGCTGTGGTTCGAGCCTCGCTCGGGTCACATGTGAGACGCCAAGTTCTGCAACGGATGGTCAGGTGGTTTTTCTGCGGGTACTCCGGTTTTCGCCCACCTCTGATTAACGATCGGCTCGATATGAGTGAAATAATCTTGAAAGGGCCGTAAAACCAAAACAACAATCCCCCCCCCCCCCACTAAACTAGGCTCCCTCGCGTTTGAAGCGGTAGACAAACAAGTATTAGTTTTTACTAAAAATTTGAGTCTATGCTAAGCATATATTAATTTGTGTAGTCAAGGGATTGGAAAGTCAAATGACAAAGCTGTTCTTGTATAAGTGCGCCTGTTAAAACGGAAACTTGTATAATAACCAAAGATTCCAAAAGTTGACTCCAGTGTCCTACACAAGCAAAACTACAATCTTTTACTTTGACAACCACTCGTACAAGGAAACGAAAAATCAGTAGAACAGATGCATTTGCCTTGTTTTAGTAAAAACAAATAAAAATAGATGAACTGTATCATCGGAGGGAAGTCGACATCATGTGAACCCAGAAAACATGTTTATTTTGTATGCGAATAGGGTGTGATAAGCTTTTGGAAGTGTTCCGGTCAATTCCGGTTTTTAGGGCTCTCTGTATGCATTTTATCATATGACGTCGCGTCTGAGAGTGTAATAACGCCATGTAATCAATTCAGTAATCCACTGCAAATTAGTTAGAAATGCCCTTTAACGTTACATGTACGACGTCGCGTTTACTTATGACGGATTATTGACATTTTTTGTCAACAAATCGTGAATAAAATGCATTTTTAACGTCATATAAAAATAGAATCTTGCATTCGTGCTCATGTATTATTGAATTTATCAAACTCGTTGAGGAAAAGGCATACAATGCTCGGCTCAGCCTCGCATTTAATCCCTTTACCCCAACTCGTTTAATAAATTCAATAATACATGAACACTCATGTAAGATACTTTATGTACATGGTCCCAGCAGCGAACATCAATGTACTGATCAGACTGCGCATCCACCTTTGATGTTTGCAAGGAGCAAAAAGTGTATCTCTGTGATAATGCATTGATGATGATGATGATGATTTCGTGTTTAACGACGCGTCAACCCTCTTTGTGGGTCATAAGCGTCAAACGGTTAATGGTTAAACGGCATGAATAATTATGATGATATTAAAAGTAAAAAGTCAGAATGATAATGTAAAAAAACTGACACAGTTAAATCTTATGAAAAAGTCCAATTTCTTTTAAGAATAAAATAATATTATCAACAGGTACATCTCGAAACAGTTGTTGCAAAGTGTCAGCTTTGAAATATAAAATACGTGAGGGTGAAAAGTCAACACAGTCAATTAAGATATGTTTCTGAGTGAATGGCTGATCACAACCTACACAAGAAGGCTGATCATCACCATTAAAAATATAAGAATGAGTAACTCTAGAGTATGACCGATGCGCAGTCGCGTTAATACTACGTCCTCTATTCTGGAAAACTGTGGAGGAGAGCATTTTGTACTAACGACAGGTTTAATGGCATGGAGTTTGTTATTTATTGCACGGTCCCATTCGCCTTGCCATTCCGACAAGATGTATCTGTTGATAAATGGTTTAAAATTATTAAAAGGAACTTTAAAAACAGATGGATCAAGATTGAGCGATTCCTTTGCTTTCTTGTAAGCATATTCATTGCCGACAATGCCAATATGGCTCGGAAGCCAACAAAACAAGATTTGGTGTGTTTTAGAAATTTCATGATGTTTTTCAATCAATTTTTGAATTTGAGGATTTTTAGATGATGAATGGTCTAAAGCCTTAAGCACAGAAAGTGAATCAGAAAATATAATTGCTTTTTGAATTGTTGAATAACTGATAAAATCTAAAGCTAGGTCTATTGCTTTGGCTTCAGCTGTAAAAATAGATGAACCATCTGGAAGGCGCATGGTTTTGTGCGTATCTTTAGAAACATACGCACAACCAACTTTATCTCCTTCTTTGGAACCATCAGTATAGACTTGCTGGTAATCATTGTAACGTGACTGTAGTACCTGAAAGTTTTGTTTGAGAAGTATCGGATTTGATTCGGATTTTTTGCCATCATGTAAGTCGAACAGAATAGAAGGTTTTTTAATACACCAAGATGGAACTTCGGCCGTTTCATATTTTTGAATAATTTTAAGGTCGATACCTGAATTTTCTAGCAGTGGTAAAATACGTAATCCAAAAGGTTTGGTTGCTGTGGGTTTTGTTTCATACTTATCTACAAATTGAGGTGGAAATGAAATTTTGGATGCCGGGTTAGATGGATTTGCAGCAAGTCTAATAGCATACTGAAGAGAAAGTTTCTCTCTACGCGAAGTTAAAGATGGTTCACCTGCTTCTACATAAAGGCTTAATACGGGAGAAGTACGGAAGGCTCCCATAGCCAGACGAAGGCCTTGGTGATGAATAGTATCCGTGATAATGCATTGATTGAGTTAGGAAATCATTATGCAAACCGAATATTTAATGGTTATTGTTGGGAACATTGCCGTAACCTAGGGCGAATATTCGGCCGGTAAAAGATCTTAAGCCCCACCGCCCCGCCCCCCCCCCAGTGGCATGTACTGCTGACAGTTCTGAGCCGGTAGTTTTGGTGTTGGTCTTTTGAAGTTATTTTTTTGTATGTCTGCGAATTTGTTGTGAGTTGTTGTTTAGTGTTTTTCTAATGGTTGATCACCCCGTGTGGAGAAGTGAGGGCTGATTGTTCATTTTCATAAACACTCGTAATTTTTCTTGTTTTGTGTATGTTTCCTCTTCCTCTTGGTGTCGAGATGGGCGGCGTCTTGTGATTGTGGCGATCCCTGGATCTTTCTCTTAAATTTCTGTTTAGAAGACTCAATCACTGAAGCATCAAAAAACATACAATCCCCGTCAAAAATGGACCTCCGTGGCGAAGCGAGTAAGAGCGCTGACCCTATGGATCATAAGGTATCTCGCCGCTGTGGTTCGAGCCTCGCCCGGGTCACATGTAAGACGCTCAGTTGTGCCACGGAAGGTTAGGTGTTTTTTCTCTTGGTACTCCGGCTTTTGCCCACTTCTGATTAGCGATCGGCTCGAAATAAGATAATTACAGGGGCAAGTAAAAAAAAAAACAAAAAAACAGCCTAACTTATTTCTAACATTTCTTATTTTTCGATGGGATGCCCTCTAGAATGATACACTTGGACCAACGCTGTTCCAGTGCCATCGGCCCAGAACTGAAGAAGCCAGGGTCCTTTGCTCCGACCCACTCCTCAACTGTTTGTTGGACTGGAAATGACGTCCATTGATATTCTTGTCCAAGTTTGGGAATAGGAAATAGTCACTAGGAGCTAAGTCCGGATAATAGGCGAGGTATGATATTAGCTCGTACCCATTCCGCTAAATAGCACCCATTGCAATTTTGCAAGTGTGGACGCTTCCATTACCCCGTAGGAGCAGAACCCCTTTGGGTAGCTTACCTCGGCATATTCACGGATCGCAGTTCTCAGTTGGTCGAGCAATTTGCAAATTATATTTTTTTTTTGCTAGAAAGTCCAACATATCAACGCCTTGTGCGTCCCAAAATACAGTTGCCATCACCTTTCCAGCAGAGGGTTGCATTTTGAACTTCTTTGGTCTCGGAGACCCCGGCCCTACCCACTAGCGGCTTTGAGTTTTATTCTCTAGCTCAAATTAATAGACCTAGAGGCCTCCGGGATGTAGTGGTTACGCTACTCGCCTTGTAAACGGGAGGTCGCAGGATCGATCCCGGGCTTCTCCAGACTTTCGGATGAGTCTTTAAACCGAGGTCCAGTCTCCGTATGACCTTAGTTGTTGGTGGGACATAAAACTCAAACAGTCACACAGTCATAATAATAGACCTAGGTATCATCTACAGTCACCACATGCAAAAGAAAATCCCCTTCCTTTGACCTAAACCGTTCCAACAATGCGCTGTATATTGATGCTCTGGTTGCTAAGGGATTTTGGGACCCAACGGGCTGTTAGCTTGTGCATACTCAAGCGACCATGTAAAATTATTGAAACGCTACCATGTAAAACGTGCAATGCATTCGCTATTTCTTCCACCTTAATTCGCCTTTCAGAGTACAACAGATCTCGTGCATTGTTACTCATTTCTTCATCGGTGGCACATCACGGGCGCCCAGAACTGGTTTCGTCTTCAAAAGACGTTCTACTGCGTTTGAATATCCCGACCCAGAATTCAACTTGTGCATACAATTGTGCAGAAGACCCATACACGTCGGTGAACTCGCAATGTATTTCCTGACCCGTTTTCCCTTTCAAATACAAGAACCGAATTACGTACAGCACTTTGCATGGCTAGACATGTTTGACATTCAATTTCTTTTGAGTGAATGACACGCTAAGGGTGCATGACAATCTTGCTTATCTCGGTCGGCTGGAATTACTCATTGACTTGCCGTCGTAATTTTGAAAGGGCCGTAAAACCAAAATCTTGCAAGAGAAAAACTGTCTTCAAGAGGACACTGCAGAGACTAGAAGAGTCGTGAACGTTTAGATACATCTGTTAAAGGTATGGTACTTTAAACCGGCAACATTTAGGTGCTATCAAGTTGTGCGGGTGCGTAGGCTGATTTGCACTTTTGTTTTTCGCAAAACAGGTTGGTTTCTCATGGAGTCACTTCTCCGGGGAACGGGAGGTCACGGGTTCGATCCCGGGCCGCGACATACCAAAGTCGTTAAAAATGGTACTAGCTACACCACGCTTGAAGTTTACGGGGTAGAGCTAGGACTGGTCGACCCAGGGTCAGGATAATGTGACGGTGTGTGGTATCATGTAATGTGTCTGGGACATGATACTTTAGTGAGGCAGCGCGATAAAAGTGAGCATCGAGCTCCCTGTCGCAACCAGACACCGTCGTGATATGACTGAAAAATTGTTGAACGCGACGTTAAACCCGAATTCACACACACACACACACACACACACACACACACACACACACACACACACACACACACACACACACACACACACACACACACACATGCACGCACACACGCATGGAGTCACTTATAAATCAAATGTCTGTGAGGAGAAAATGATGGGGATGTGGGGGAATTACCCCCTAATTACTTTTAGTTTTAGTGCATATCCCAGGAATGAGAGCTAGGGTAGGCTTATGGGCCTCTAGCGCCCGGTTACCTTAAAATCAGCATTTGTAAGACAAATAATGGTAGAACAAATATAGAATGAAGCAAAGCACGAATGGACAGGACAGTGACAGTATCAGACACCAGTGAAAGTCATGTAAGAACCGATTTACAGAACTTTCCACCTATTTTGTATTGATTAGAATGATTTTCTTTAAACCTTTTGATCTGTATCAGGGTATGAGCTATTTGACAAAATGACTATTTTTAAAGCGAGCAGCCGGTAATAAAGCGCAGACTGATACATGTAGGAATGTATGTATCCACAGACTGAACTGATTCTTTGCTGTGTATTCAGTATCGGTTGGAAGATGCATTTTAACATGTTATACGCATGTGTTCTTTATGTATTGTACATGCATCTTCATTTCATACACCGTCTACAAAATTGTACATGCATATAACAACGCAAAAATTAATTTTACGTTAACGTTAGGAGTTGGACGACGTAACTGCGCTGCTCAGAAAAGGGCGAGAAAGATAGAGCGTTTTGTGATTATTTCGCGGAAACAACGATGGTGACCCAACATTTTATTAGCGATTTCATTTTAGAATATTATTAAGGTATCTTTGGCGTTTAACCGATAGGTTTTATTTATTTCTCAAGCACTAAACATAAATTTAACATCATTTCAGACGGAGCCTATGCCGTACTTAGAGTCTTTAGCGTCTTCGATTCTCTTCAGATGTCACAATATCGTCAATTACAATAATATGCCGGACTGGAAGCTGGACAGCTCTAACAGGTGTGGCTGGTTTGGCTGTTGTGTGCAATGTGCCAATTGTTACGCAAACAAGATAAATATACTGGACAACGAAGGTATTTTAATTACTACTAAATTAGTTACGTGTGGCGCGCTGCCAGAATACCTGTTGTATTTTCCATTCACAAGAGCTTATATAGTTCAATTTTGAAATTTACATATCATTGCACCTGCTCTGAAGTTAGCATGCAACAAGATAGCTGGATTTTGACTAGCAGGGTAAACTAGAAGTGAATGTCATGATCGGGAATCGATACAATTAACCCACAGCTCCCATCATAGACACCAAAGGGAAAGAAACACAAACATGAAACAAGTAGGCCATAATGGAACCTTCAGTAGCGGAAAGCCAAAAGGACAGTTACTTTCCCACACAATGACCAATTGGCTATTCAAAACAAAACAATATAAGCGACACACATCCTCTAAAACAAACCATACCAAAAATAAGCCGCGACAGAAGAACCGTCTTGCAAAGGTCATTGAAACGAATTCCACTGGGGGCTTAAATCGATTTACGTGTCCACTATCCTCGCCCTTACTTCCGTCGCGATTTAGACAAATAATTTGTTCAATCCGCGTGATGACCTCCTAGCTCATCAGAGCAACGTCCCATAGAACAACAAAAATCAAACAACCACAGAGATGAAACAACGGTGGGGACTCGACAGCAAGAAACTGTTGTTGCACCATTGCCTTGAAATATGCCAGTATCAGATATTTGATTACTGACCTTGGAGTGTATGTCTTTTTATTTTTTTTTCTATTTTTAGCTGTGGTGACCATCTTGTTTAACGGAGCAAAACCATTTAAGCAATTTTGATAAAGGGTTACCCAAAGAACATTTCTATAAAATTATTTAAAAAACAACTAAAGAATAAAGGTAATAAATAAATTTAACCAAAAGGTAAACCTCGGACGATGCCCAACGCCGAACGCCGCTTATATACCATGTATACAGCACGGATAAAAATCGAATAAACCATTTTTTCTGCAGTATATATTATGGAACGCCATAACTGTCTTATGTTGCCAAACAGTCTTACTTTATGTGACAATCTCACGACGTTATGTGGTCTTGATAAGACATTATGTGATTTTGATATCACGTTATGTGTTGTTCTTAATTTGTTATGTGGTTTTGATGTGACGCTATGCGTTTTTTTCATGGCCACATGTGGTTTTTATGTGACGTTATTTGTTTTTGATATGCAGTTATGTGGTTTTGATACGTCGTTATGTGATTCAGTTATAAAGATTTGTTGTTTTGTTATGACCTTATGTGGTATTGATATGACGTTATGTGGTTTTGATATGACGTTATGTGGTTTTATACGACGTAATGTGATTTTGTTGTTACGTTATGTGGTTTTGTTATGACCTTATGTGGTTTTGATATGATGTTATGCGGTTTTGATATGACGTTATGTGATTTTGCTATTGCATTATGTGATTTTATTATGACGTTATGCGGTTTTAAAATGACGTTATATGATTTTGATATGTCGTTATATGATTGTTTCTATTTTTAGATCTGGCGGCCATATTGTTCATCGGAGCAGAACGATTTTAGCTATTTTTGTAGAGGGTCACCTAAGCATCATTTTTATGATGTTTGGATGAAATTGGCCCAGTGGTTTAGGAGGAGTAGTAGTTTATTATTTTCCTCTATTTTTAGCTCTGGTCGCCATCTTGTTCTTTGGAACAGAATGATTTTAGCTATTTCTGTAGAAGGTCATCTAGGCAACTTTCCTATGAAGTTTGAATGAAATTGGCCAAGGGTTCTGGGAGGAGTAGTCGTTTAAAGATTTTTCTATTTTTAGCTCTGGTGGCCATCTTGTTCATCAGAGCGGAACCATTTTAATTATTTTGGTAGAGAGCCACATAGGCAACATTCCTGTGAAGTTTAAATGAAATTGGCTGAAGGGTGTAGAAGGAGTAGTCTTTTAAAGCAATTGTTGACGACGGACGACACACGACGGATATTGACTGTCCACAATAACTCACCATGAGCACTTCGAGCTCAAGTGAGCTAATAAATAAACTACAAAAAATAAATAAATAAATAAATAAATAAATAAAAATAAAAAAATAAATAAATAAATAAAAACCGCAGTGGAACATCCATTGCTCAAGAGCTGTTTTGCATTTACGAGCAACAAACAGTCGCACGGTCTGATCAGTCTTCGCGTCTGCAGCCACAGTGTCATCCAAAGAGAAAAACAAGAGAAAACTTCGCCATACAGAATGGATGCGTATGTTAACTTGAGAATGTTCCGATCGTTGTGTGACCAAGTGGAGTCTTATCAGAGACTTCGCGGACATGAACCTCCAGCACCAACAGTATCATTCAAAAGCGAAGCTCTTGCCGTAAATGGTAGATGCGCATACTGATCAGAGTCGGTACATGTCGCTGAGGTACCAGCGATCACCCTGCATTCCGTTAAGGCTGGTCAGAGTGTTCACAGACCACGTGCGGTTTCTGCAGCCACAGGGCTATTCAGAGAATGATTTAGCATGTTGATCTGAGACTATGTATCTCTGTCGATGGATGCGCATGTTGATTTGAGTCTGTGCATGCCATTGAAATCAGGGAAGACTCATACCATTCTGTGCATGGGTGCAGTCTGACCAGAGTCTTTACTGTATAGGGTGGATGCGCATGTTGATTCGAGGCCGGCCATGCCGGTGACCAGCGAAGACCAATCAGCTTGCGCATCCGTATAGCGTGGTCAGTTTTCGTTAATAGCAGTAAGGTGTATACATGTATGTGGGGCGGTCTGACTCGCCCCACTCTGCCCCCACAGGCTTAGACCTTCTGAATCGTTAATAAGTACTGAAGTGTTTCTTTGGTTTGCAGCTCTGCACGGAGTAATCATGTAGCCCTTTCTCCAAGTCACAATAGGCAGATGCCTAGCTAGACCTGTCCTGCGCTTAATATTTCAACCATAATATACTCTATCAGATTTTGATCTCAGATTCGTTTTTAGACTGATATTAAGTACATTTCATACAGTATTTCGGCGCCAGTGACTGAATTTATGGGCAATACTAGCCGATCTGTTAAAAACCAACATCCCTGTGTCGATGATTCAAGATTGAAATATAAATTCCTATCGAAGGTAATGGTCTTAAGAATATCCATAACAAAAATCAACACATTCCAATTATAGGACCCATGACAGATCTTCAAATATTTGGTCTGGATTTTGGTCACAGTTTTCCGATTGGTACCGCAAAATACAACTACCCGAATTCATCACCGGTGTCTCAACATCCGACTTCATCGAACGATTGGTCCACATAACGTCGTAAAATAACGACCTAACCAAATATCGATACCACTTGAAGTATGATAAAAAGTAGAAGTAAAACAAAGATCAGGAATTGATACAATTAACTTACTCCATCCATAAAAGACACCAAAGGGAAAGAAATACAAACATTAAGCGACCAGACCATAATGGAAACCTAAACAAAGGAAGGCCATATGGACAGTTACTTTCCCACAAAATGGCCATATGGCTATCCAAAATTAAAAGACACAAGTGATACACACAGTAAGTAACAAACAACAACATAAATAAATCGCCACAGAAGAGCCGCCTTGGAACGGTCAGTGGAAGATTTCCACTGGGGGGGCTTAAATCGATTTTACGTGGCCACAATCCTCGCCCTTACTTCCGTCGCGATTTAGACAAATAATTTGTTCAGTCCGCATGAAGGCCTCCTAACTCATCAGTGCAACATCTCCGTAAACACAGAAACCAAAGAACCACAGAGGTGAGACAACGGTGAGGACTCGACAGCAAGAAACCACTGAAATGCTGGAGCAAAAGAAAACCAACAGTTAGACTCCGATGAGCCCGACCAGAGACAGAGCATCAGGCACCAACCATTATTAAAACCACATAATAAAATAAAATACTGACGTAACAAGCTGGTGAAACAGCATGACATAATATAAATGAAGTGAAATAACATAATGTGGAAACCACATAAAGTAATAATGCACCACTAACAAGAGGTGGCCATGGATCGCTCACCTGATCCTTATTGTATAGGTAAAATTGTAGGTAATAGGCCTATATGGTGGAGTGGATGGTTTGAGCAGTTTTGGTTGACAGTGACCTAAGGGACATTTCTGTAAAATTATTTCAAAATCAGTCTACTTGTTTACAAGTTGAAGTCATCTTAAACGCTGTTTAAATTTTAGTTTTGGTGGCTATCATGCTCAGTAGGCGAAACGATTTTTTTGCAATTTTGTCTGAGGGTCACCCGTGGAACATTTCTTCCAAATTGTTTTCTTTCTGAGGATGTAGTCTTTCAAAAGTTCCTTTCGACAATGCAGATCGGACTTGTATGTTACTATCTGGACACCTGGATATTGAGGGTCAGGTCCTAGTGCACAGATATTAGCTTGCTAAGTCTAACACAAGGCCTCGTGACCAAGGGGAGGGGGACGGGGCAAGAGTTGGCATAAGATGTTAGACATATGAGTCGGTGGTTCCCTTTGACAATACAGAGTTGACTTGAATGTCTGTCACTATCTGGACACCTTGTGGACATTGAGTGTCAGGTCCTAGTGTACCAGAAAGAGAGGAACCGGCTCAGTCTTACTTACAAGGGGGTGTCGGGGGTCAGAAGCTAGACTAATGAGTAGGGGATTGACTATACAGAGCGGACTTGTATGTCAGTCTCGACACTTTGTGGACATTGAGGGTCAGATCCTAGTGCACCAGGCAGAGATAACTTGCTCAGTCTAACATGCAATGCCTCGTGGTGACAAGGGTGGGGGTGGGGTGGGTGTTGCAATCAGAAGCTAGACTTGTGAGTTTGTGGTTCTCTTTGACAATACGGAGCTGACTTGCAAAGATTGGTGGGGTTTCAATCAGTAGCTAGAGTTATGAGTTGGTGGTTCCCTTTGACAATACAGAGCTGACTTGCATTTCACTATCTGGACACATTTGTGGGCATTTATGGTCAGATCCTAGTGCACCAGACGGAGACGAACCGGCTAACTCTAACTAACAATGCCTTAACTCTATTTAAAACCCGTGATTCCCATGGCAGTTCCATTTTTGGCCCCAGGGCTATAATTTAAACAATCTTGGTAGAGGTCCCCTAGCTGAACCTTCATACCAAATATATAAGACTTGGGCCCTCTGGTTTCAGACAAGAATTTTTTTAAATGTTTTCCCCGTGTAAGTCTATGTAAAACCAGTGGGCCCCAGGGCGTGATCATTTTTGTCCCTACCCCCTACCCCGGCCTATAATTTGAGCAATCTTGGTAGAGGTCCCCTAGATGAAGCTTCATACCAAACAAAAAAGACATGGGCCGTCTGGTTTCAGACGAGGGGATTTTTAAAACGTCTCCCCGTACATCAACCATAGTGCAGTTTATATTTTACTTTTGGTCCTTTGAGATCAGTGTGAATATTCTGAGAAATCAGAAAAAAATTATTGGTTTAGACTCATATTCTAGACAGGTTTTTATTTATTTGGACCCCAATTTTGATTTATATCAGTCTTTGAATCGACTGCCTATTCGAAATTCGCAAAATTGCAGTATGTTTCGTCTGGCTTTCTTTGCCGGATCATTACAGGGTCACTGATGAGGCTTTATTAGCCGAAACTACGTAGTATGACCCATCTTCTTTCTTATGAATGTTTTCATTGCTCTTACAGGAACTCATTTTTTATTTTTATTTGCCTTCACTGCAGCTGGTGTTGTGCCGTGTGGCGGCCGTAAAACGTCTCCCCGTACATCAACCATAGTGCAGTTTATATTTTACTTTTGGTCCTTTGAGATCAGCGTGAATATTCTGAGAAATCAGAAAAAAAATATTGGTTTAGACTCATATTCTAGACAGGTTTTTATTTATTTGGACCCCAATTTTGATTTATATCAGTCTTTGAATCGACTGCCTATTCGAAATTCGCAAAATTGCAGTATGTTTCGTCTGGCTTTCTTTGCCGGATCATTACAGGGTCACTGATGAGGCTTTAAATCGATTTAAGCCCCCCCAGTGGAAATCTTCCACTGACCGTTCCAAGGCGGCTCTTCTGTGGCGATTTATTTATGTTGTTGTTTGTTACTTACTGTGTGTATCACTTGTGTCTTTTGGTTTCGGATGGCCATATGGCCATTTTGTGGGAAAGTAACTGTCCTTATGGCCTTCCTTTGTTTAGGTTTCCATTATGGTCTGGTCGCTTAATGTTTGTATTTCTTTCCCTTTGGTGTCTTTTATGGGTGGAGTAAGTTAGTTGTATCAATTCCTGATCTTTGTTTTACTTCTACTTTATTAGCCGAAACTACGTAGTATGACCCATCTTCTTTCTTATGAATGTTTTCATTGCTCTTAAAGGAACTCATTTTTGATTTTTATTTCCCTATAGGGCTGGGTCATTTTTGGCCCAAGTGCTATAATTTGAACAATCTTGGTACAGGTCCACTGGAAGAAGCTTCATACCAAATTTCAAAGACCAGGGCCTCCTAGTTTCAGACAAGACGATTTTTAAATGTTTTCCCTTTATAATTGTATGTAAAACTGGTGGACCCCGGGTCGGGACAATTTTTAGGTCCCATGGCTATAATTTGAATAATAATGGTAGAGGTCGATGAAGCTTCATAGCAAATACCAAAGACCTGGGCCTTGCGGTTTCAGAGAAGAATATTTTTGTAAGTTTTCAGTAAAAAAATCTATTTTAGCTCCTGTGACCTAGATGTGCAACGGACAAGAACTATCTGAACAACTTTGAAAGGGGACCTCCTAAGGATTATTCCTGTGAAGTTTGATTAAATTCGGATCGGTGGTTTCGGAGGAGATGTTTGAAGAATTTTTTACGCATGGACGCACGGACGGACGCATGCATGACGGACAAATTGTGATCACAAAGCTCACAGCGTTACTACGTGACAGGTGAGCTAATACTGTTCTGTCATAACGTAATGAGGTTACCACATAAAGTAAAAAAGCACTGCCATAGCATAAAGAAGAAATCGCATTAAGTAATTTCAAAATCACCTAATGTTATACCATAACCACATAACGCAATACCAAAACCACCTAACGTAACACCAAAATCAAATAATGTAATACCAAATCCACATAACGTTATATCAAAACCACCTAATGTAATACCAAAACCACCTAATGTAACACCCAAACCACCTAATGCAATACCAAAACCACATAACGTAATACCAACACCACCTTACCTAATACCAAACCACATAACGTAACACCAAAACCACATAACGTAATATCAAAACCACCTAACGACCCCAGGGGTTGCAACCAAAATCCCGTTTAATGCTTTTTACATATGACATTACTCTTTTTTTTCTGGCAAGTTTGGTATCAAAATCAATAAAATTAACATCGTAATTGGATTTAATTGATAGCTGACCTTTTGGTTTCCAGTTAGAACCCTCCGTGGTGTAGTGGTTATGCTACTCGCTTTGTAAACCAGGGATCGCAGGATCGATACCGGGATTCTCCAGACTTTCGGATGAGTCTTTAAACCGAGGTCCCGTCTCCGTATGACATTTACTGTTGGTGAGACGTAAAATTCAAACACTTTGGTTTACAGTCATTTCGCACCCTAGTCATTTCGTACCATTTTGGTCATTTCAAACTAATTTTTTGGTCATTTCGTGTCCACTAACAACCATTTCGTACCCAAGACATTTCGTAACCCTGTTGGTCATTTCGTACACAGGTACGAATAGACCAACGTGGTTACGAGATGACTGGATCACATTCAATTCGTACTTTTTTGGCCATTTCGTACGTTTTTGCCATTTCGTACCCAGGTACATGTACCTGTGTTATTGTAGACGGACGGATGGTCAGTCGCACGGATGATTGGTTGGGGTTATTGACGGACACATGACCGGGTTTAGGGAAAACTATTTCTGTTTTTGGTTTAAATTTACGCCTCTTTCAATATTATTTCACTTATTGTGAATCGATTGAGAAAGTGAGTGGTTAAGAGTTAGCGCTCTTACCCACTAGGCCATGGAAATCAGCTTCAAATGGGAAAATATATTACTGAAAAGTAACTGACCCTTACCAGCCCTGGCCCCTGGGTGCGGGAAAAAATAAATGTACTCTTGCACACCCCACTCATGTAAGCATTCCAAACAACAAATTTGGTTGGATCCTAATTAACAGTTAACGGTCGGACGGACGGAGGCGATTACAATTCCCCTTTCGCTTTTTTTTTAAAAAGCGTGGAGATCACAAACCCGATACACAGCGCTTCGCGTTGCGTCTGATTTGCGGGAGTTTTTCCCAACACTGAGATGAAATGACACGTCAAGCCCTACCGCCCAAAGAACACGCTAGGGTTTAAGGAGCGGTCCGACTCGTACCTCTTTTCCTTGGCAGTCTAGAACTAACAGTATCAAGCTTGATCGGTCTCAGCTATACGCGGAAGCACCGTGCAGCCCAATCTATTTCCTCCAGCCCCGATGTGCGTTGAGTTTAAGTTCCTAAAGAGGATACTGATCTTTTGGGCGGGAGACCGAGCGAATGTAAAAAAAGAAGAGAGTGGTTCAGGACGGGTCCAACATGTACCTGGCCAAACGCCAGATGTGGCGAGGCTGCTTAAGTGTGGTTGTTTGAATGCTGATGTCATGTCATGATGTTATTGTGACTAGATACCAGATATACAATTAAAAATCTTCGAAACAATGGAAAATTTCAGTCTGCTTTTGAATCTTCGGCAATGCATCTTAGGTTTGGAATATTTTCATAATTTCTTGCCCGTCGACTCATACTATCCCTTTCTTTAAAATATTAAGATTAGATGCTGCTGCTTTTTATAACCGATATGCAAAGGGTACTATATTTAAAACAAGGTGAGTTGCAGAACTAAACATCATTTCCAAAGTAAAAGAAACAAATAAGGAAATCTCGGTTTTAGATAACTTGTAGAAATTGATTATTAGTCTTGGTGAACGAATAGCATTTGATGTGACACCAGTAACAGTTCTGAATTAATTCTAATGCCGTCAAGTTCTTGTGTGAAATGTGTATGCAAATCTTTCTCCCTTTCCCTGATCCAAGAAGGAGAGTTGCGAAGTTCTTACGAAAGAATATACACAGTACTGGTGACCCGGGTATGCGAATGCTCATTACGTGCACAAGTCTGTGAAATGAACATCCACTAAATCCCACTTTGTATAGAGAAAACTAGGGCTTACAGGAGTGTACATTATTTTTCTTATTTTTGCTCCAAGACATAGGTTGTGAGTACTCGTTAGAACTGTCTCGACAATGCGGTTCATATCCCATGTTTGCAGCATAAATAAGAAAAAAAATCACGGATTTTAATCAGAAAAGTAGCTATTTGAGAGATGTGAAAAATGTCACACGGGTGTGTTATCGTAATGTTTCTGCATTTTTGTTGTTTGCAAATGGCAGAAACGTTTTTTTTCACGACGAAGCTCGAACTCTGGGAGCTCAAACTAGGTCAATGTATGCGACATTGCTATTTCTGTTCCATTGCAGTCATATTCACTAGTCATATAACTGTGATACCTTTTTCAGGATCTACAATAATCAAGTCTAAACTAGATGAGGCGAAGCTAATGGCAGACCCTTTTGCTCTTAATGTTTATTGTGCACAGAATTACACACTGGAACGTGTATTAGACCCATATGGACGCTACAAAGACGAGTATAACGCAGTTGCTGCAGGTTACCAGCATGTTCTTGTTAATTTCAAAGAAGACAACAAATGTGGGGTAGCCAAGATAACGGCTGGAAATGTCATCGGAACAACCACATCTGATCTGAAATTACCAGCGGAAGCTGGTGTTGTCGGGCAGAAAGTATCAAGCTCAGATCAAGACGAAGTGCTCAGTGACACATTAAAGCTAACTCTAATGTTGTCAGTGACGGGTGTTGCAGCACTGGCTATAACATGTTTCAGCATAATTTATATACTGTTGAAGCGGGGCAATCACAATCCTGTATCTCCAATTTAAGGTACAGTCGAACTTAACTCTAACACTTTTGTGACCATAAATATTTGTTCAAAATAGGTATAGTTCGACCTACTGAGGTTTAATCACAGTTTCAGGTCATGAAACATAATGGGGATCACTTTAATATTTTTAGATCTTTATAAAATAAAGGTTCACCTGTGGACTAAAAACAGTTCAGACTTCTATGAAGTACCTTTCAATGAATCTCTTTACATCGAGATAGTTTGACAAGCCAATGGCATTCATCAAAGAATTCTTAAACTAGATCAAGCAGTTGATTGGTGTCATTTTGGCAAACACATTCTGATTGACATTTGAGATGTATTTGGATTGGACAGTGCAGGAGTCTGCAATGAAATGTACACAACATTGTGTTTTGAATTTATTTCTGTTTGGCAGTTGACTGACAAGAAAGGATATATTGAATGCTGTTTCAAATCAAAAGGAAATGAAGTCCATAAAAATGAACGGTTTTGTGTCAACAGGTGTATGTTATTTGTACTCATTAGAATCGCCTAGTTTCGGCGATTCTAATGCGTACACGCAACATATTAAAGAGGCGATTCTAAAGAGTGCTCACTACATACATTTTACAGATCATTTCAGTACACCCACCTTAAATATCCAAATATATGGATATCTGTTGGTATTGGATGAATACTCTAGGAACTCAAGAATGAGTTCAAGTTATCCATGGTTAAGGAGCTATTCATGTTCGAGTTTTAGATGTTTCCCTGTATGTACAGAAAGGCCATATATATAGTGTTTAGAAACTCGGAAGGATACATTTCAAACAGAAAAAACGTCTGATCTCGAGCTTGTTTTGAAAAGATCTTACCCATTCACCTTTATTACTCATTATTAATTGACTATACTGTATTGATCGGAGGAGTAAGTAAGTAAGTAAGTAAAGACTTTATTTTAGGAGGGTGACTACATTTAGCATATTAGTGAAGCTAATCTTCCATGAGGCCCTTCGTATTAACACCAGGCCATAAATCAATAATCATGTCTTTTAATTGTGTAAATTAATAAAATTGTCATTAATCAAGTAATTTCGCATTGACTAAGTTACATGTCATCGGTCAGCTGAATTGGCCAGGGCCTTTGTCCTCGGGCCAATACAGCAGACCTCGAACCTGTAACTGGGCCAACACGAAATTCCTTGATTAATAACATTATATTAATGCTCATTTTAAACATAAGGGGCCAGTTGTTCAAAGCATTGAAAACTTAACGAGGTTGTTAGTGGTCAAATTGTTAACTGTTCCCGTAGGTACAAAATCGAAGTAACTTGTTTTGTTTCTGAACAAAAAATGTGAGTGGCTTCTGCAAGAGATCCTCACATTCTTTTCAGCAAAAAAAATATTAGCACGTCGGCAATATTAAATGGTCAGCATTTTAACACTATTTAGCTATCAACATCGTTGGTTTTGAACATATGGGCCCATAAGGTCTCCCTGTTTCCCATGGTTTAATTTCATGGTTTCACCCATTGGAAAATAACTAATAGAATGCACTTAGATGATGGAAATGAGGAGTGTAGAGCGCTGTGACAGAGTTTCCCAGTACTTAGCTATTACAGGGAAGCTCGGGAACAGAAGATGTTCGGAGGGCTTACGCAAAGTCCTCAGGTGGTATAAATTTGGCTATTCTCATAAAGTTTGCCGGATACATGGAAACTAACCAAGCCCAAGGTTTCGCTGCGGTCTCTGCAAAAAATATTTCAAAGGCTTCGAGAAATGGATTTCTTGCAAACCAGATAAGGCAATCCATAGTTTTGGCTTGGGATAGAATTTCATTTCTCACCCTGGTGTTCTTAACCAGGGACAGGCTAGAAGTCGAATACTCTCGCGTGTTTGATAAGTGCACCTTCGTTAAGGTTGACGTCACAGCACGTTACGTGTCGTCATTAAACATCACTGTTGTGTTATCACAATATGGCGGACGCGGTCAATCGACGTGAATGCACTATTAACAAGAGGCCCATGGGCCACTATGCTCACCAGAGCTCAGGTGGGCACTGCCCAATTGCAGCTATGTATTTTAACATGATATCATTTTAATCTGCCAAAAGAAGCCCCATATCCAAACGAGCACCCATGTTGATTCAGTATATGAAACATTAGGCCTTTTATGAAGTAGAGGGGTGGGGCATTGACCCAATGGAGCCCTGGTTGGTTATCACTAAATGTGTCTTATCACACTAGGATGGTTTAGCAGTGGGGATCTGTATGGCTGGATATATAAGGCCTCTTAAACAATGGAGGGGTTGGAGCATGCCCTGTCGATCCCAGGAAAGCCCAAGATTGTTGTCCCTAAATGTGTCTTATCATAAGGACCAAGTATATATATGGTTTAGGGGTGGGAATCTGAACAGTTTCCGAGATATGAGGCCCTTTTATGAAGTGGAAAGGCCCCTGCTAATAATAAGGAACAAGAACATATATGATTATGGGGTGGGGATTTGAATGGTTTCTGAAATATATGGCCTTTTATAAAGTGGAAGTGCGGGGCACATTGCCTCAGCAAAAAGAGACCCCCAAGTTCGTGTGACTGAACGAGTATTATCATAAGGAACAAGAATATATATGGTTTAGGGGTGGGGAGCTGAACGATTTCTGAGATATATGGCTTTTAATGAAGTCAAGCGGTGGTGCATGGCCCGGGCATGCCCCAGGGACTCACACGCTGGTGTCACTGAATGCGTCTTATCATAAGGAAGATGAATATATATGGTTTCGGGGTGGGGCTCTGACCAGTTTCTGAGATATAAGGCCTTTTCTGAAGTGCAGGGGTTGGGCAAGGCCCTGGGAGACCCCAAGGTTGGAGTCAATGAATGTGTCTTATCATAAGGAACAAGCATATATATGGTTTAGGGGTGGGGATCTGTAAGGTCTCCAAGATATTGTGATATTATGATTTGGAGGGGGTGGGGCATGGCCCCAGAACATCCCTGGGGACCCCCAGTGTGGTGTCACTGAATGCGTCTTATCATAATGAACGAGAATATATATGGTTTAGGGGTGGGGATCTGTAAGGTTACTGGGATATTGGGCCTTTTATGAAGTGGAAGGGGTGGGGCATGGCCCCGGCACATCCCGGGGGACCCCCAGGTTGGTGTCACTGAGTCCATCTTATCATAAGAAACAAGAATATATATGTTTTAGGGGTGGGGATCTCAATGGTTTCTGAGATAAATGGCATTTTATGAAGTGGAGGGGGTGGGGCATGTCCCCAGCACATCCCGGGGGACCCCAAGGTTGGTATCACTTAATGCATCTTAGCATAAGGAACAAGAATATATATAGTTTAGGGGTGGGGATCTGAATGGTTTCTGAGATAAATGGCATTTTATGAAATGGAGGGGGCAGGGCATGTCCCCGGCACATCCCGGGGACCCCCAGGTTGGTGTCACTTAATGCATCTTATCATAGGGAACAAAAATATATATGGTTTAGGGGTTGGGATCTGTAAGGTTTCTGAGCTATAAGGCACTTTATGAAGTGGAGGGGCGGGGCAAGGCCCGGGCACAACCTAGGGGACCCCCAGGTTGACAAAAAGCATATGGCTGAGAGAAGTTTACTCAAGGAACATGTTTATGTAAGGTTTGTCAAAATATCTGCAATGACTTGGCAGTAAATGCCATTTTTCAGTTTTCCCCATTATAAGTCAATGGAAACTCTAAGTTGCCATAGCAACAAAACTGAAAGACCAAATTTCATAAAAAACACAAAACCTGTAAAGGCAAATATGGTGAATATTTTCATAAAGTCTTAGCCTCCTAGAGCATATGGTTTCTGAGGAGATGATTTTTTAAAGTATATTTTGTCTATTTTTTGCATTTTGGTTTCCATGGCAACCAATACAAACGGGCAGAAGGTCTAAAATCATAAGGCAGATAGTAGATTGACTAAGGAACATTTCTATGAAAGTTTTGTCAAAATATCTGCAGAGGCTTGGCAGTAAATGCCATTTTTCAATTTTCCCCAGTATAAGTCTATGGAAACTACAAGTTGCCATAGCAACCAGACTAATGAGCCGATTTTGATAAAAAACACAAACTTTCAATCCCCCAGCCCAAGGATGCTACAGATAAAATTTGGACCCAATCGACCCAGTGGCTTCAGAGGAGATGTCGTTTGAAAGGGTTAACGACGACGCAGACACAGACGCAGACGACGACGACGGACAATGACTATCCTATAAGCTCCCCCGGAGCCTTCGGCTCTGGTGAGCTAAAAATCCACGCTCAGAAATGGAAGGTATGCAAGAAAAGGATCCTACATTTGTGTGAGGTGTGGATAGTAAAATCTGTCTCTCGGTATTGCTGTCCGACATCACTCCGCAAGCCTCGTGATGCCGGACAGTGATCCTCGGGACGGATTTTTCCATCCACCCCTCATACCTATGTAAGATTCTTATAAGAATATGTTGACTGTAACAAAGGTTTTTACTCCATGTGTTCAGAAATGGATAGCAATCAGTTGTTAGAAATTGAAGCTGGAGATGGCTTTGCTGACTGTGGCCTTTGTAGGGAGCTGTACTTAATGGCCACAAGGCTGTTCAATGTGATCAGTGTGAAATGTGGATACACACTGAATGTTCTTTCATATCGGATGCTGAGTATTGCTGCTTGATTAACTCAAACTGCTCATAGATCTGCCCAAAAGGCCAGGTTTGCACCTTCTCAGACTCCTTCTCCGATTAATATATAGAACGAAATAAGCGAAACAAATCTGAATCTCTGTCAAAGGACATTGGGGTTGAACCTCCGACTACAGAAGCAACAAAGTCCTTTTTTTAAAATGTTTAAAATTTAGCCGTATAAACATCGATGTTATAAGAGGCAGTATAATTGAACATTTAGCTTTTCTTGATACTCATCAACCACATATTGTAGCTATTCAGGCAACAAAGATTGACAGTTCAGTCACGACTTCGGAGCTTTGTCCTGAAACATGTCAGTACAGCGTCTACAGAAAAGATAGAAACTTGCATGGCGGTGGGTTATGATTCTCATTCATCTGTCACATGCCACTCATGGAACTAAATATGACTCAGAACCGGTCTGGTTTAAGGTCTTGCAAACAAAACTTCTCATTTTGTAGCAAATTTGTATCGACCGCCAAATGACACGGTCAAAAAATCTTGAAATCAGTTCTTTAATGATCAGATTGATCGCATTAAGCATTAAGGGCTACAATTTTTGGCAGTACATGTTCTTGGTGACTTCAACTTCAGCGACAGGTTCAGCCTACAAGGCACAATGCTCAGTCAGTCCGAAGGACAAAAATTAATTTGACATAATGAATGATCATGGCTTGGAACAAATTGTTAACTTCCCAACTCGTCATAAAACACTTTGGTTTTGATAGTTTTAGTTTTATCAGGACAATTTAACAATATTCAGTTTCCAGACAAACAGAATGATCATGGCATTGTTGCCGGATTTCTGAAAATCTTCATTCCACCTATAAAAACCTCAGAGGAAAGTGTACTCATACGAGAGCTGATTGATATGTTGTGAGCCTCGTATTGAAGGAGGTACGAGGGGATGTACTTTTGAAGTCCTACCATTCTCTGACTATATAGGGCCGTGTACACAAAAATTGGTCTCATTTGGTCCGTTTATATCAACGAAGTAGCACTCTAAATTAAACAAGACAACCAGCCTTTGCAAAATGGACAAAATCGATGAAAGAGCAGTGATCCAATATTTGCATTAGCACCTAAGGATATCCATAATGATATGGAAGCAACACTAGAGACAGATGGCCCTTCATATTTCACAGCGAACAGGTGGGTGACGGAAGTTAAGCGCGGCAGACAGAGCCTTGAAGATGACCCCCGTCCTGGAAGGCCTGTCAATGTTGCATCCCCAGAAATGGCCAATAAAGTCCATGATATTGTTATGACTGACAGACGAGCCACAGAGCTTTCGGCCCGATGGGTACCAAGTCTTCTGACAGTTGATCAGAAGCACACCAGGCGCACATTATCGCGGGCTTATTTTAACCTTTTTCGGAAGATCCTGCCAACTTTCTTTAGAGATTTGTCACTATGGATGAAACATGAGCCCATCAGAGGTCAAACAACAATCGAAACAATTGGTGTATCCTTATCCATCCCCAAGCAAAAGAAGCCAAATACTGTTCCATTAGCTCGGAAAGTTATGTTCTCGGTTTTCTGGGATGCAGCTGGTATTCTTGTGATAAATTATCCCCAAAAGGAAAAAAAATTAATGGCACTTACTATACTTCTTTTCTGACGCATTTACGGGAAAGTATTAAATTTAAGCGCCGCGGAAAGCTCACGAAAGATGTGTTGGTCCATTTGGACAATGCTCCTGTAAACAAGTACGAGGGTAGGCAGAAAAGTTCTGAGCCTGACCAAGAAGCAGGCATCGAACAGCCATGAAATTTTGTATTCATTAAATCCAAACCTTTATTACTTGATTTGACCCAAATGAGTTCAAGTTTACCTGCAAAAACGTAGAAATTCTAGACTTTGAAAATTGATACTAGCACGTTTTTGAGAAAATGGACAAAATCTGGCATCGTGGTGTCATCAAGTACCTCCATAAAATGGGGTTAGCTCCTAAGGACATTCATGCCGATATGTTTGCTACATTAGGGGATGCTGCTCCTTCGTATGCAACTGTGAAAAGGTGGGCCGCAAATTTTAAGATGGACAAGGACAGCCTTGAAGATGATGACCGGTGTGGACGACCCACAATGGTAACAACTGAGGAAACCATCAGCCAAGCGCACAGGGCCGTGATGGATGACAGGCGTTTAATTGTGAATCAGTTAGCTAACACTGTTGGCATCTCCCGTGAACGAGTAGAGAACCTTGTACACAGTGAATTAGGAATGTCGAAAGTTTCCGCCAGATGGGTGCCACGGCTTTTGGTGCCTGACCAAAAGTTGACCAGACTGAACCTGTCACAAGCCAACTTGGCTATTTTTGAAGCACAGCAAGATGGTTTTCTTGACCGTTTTGTCACTCAGGATGAGTGTTGGGTTCATCACTTTGAGCCAGAGAACAAAAGACAATCCATGCAATGAAGCACCCTGGCTCACCCCCCTCCAAAGAAGGCACAGGTCGTCTCCTCTGCAGGGAAGGTGATGGCATCAGTGTTCTGGAATGCCAAGGGTATAATATTCATAGATTACCTTCAAAAGGGCAGAACAATTAATGGGGAGTATTATGCAGATCTGCTAAAACAAATGCGAAAAGCAATTAAGGCTAAACGACCCGGAAAATTGACAAAAGGGGTCTTGTTCCATCAGGACAATGCGCCTGCTCATAAATCGGTTGTCGCAATGGCTGCTGTGCATGACTGTGGCTTCACACTTGTCGATCACCCTCCGTATTCACCTGGTCTAGCTCCATCAGATTATAACCTGTTTCAAAACATGAAAAAGCACTTGGCTGGGCAGCATTATCGGTCAGTCGAGGAGGTAATAGCTGCTGTGGAGGAGTTTTTCAGGGACCAAGATGAGACCTTCTATACCACTGGGATCCAAGGACTCCAGCATCGCAGGAGGAAGTGTGTTGACATGAAGGGAGACTATGATGAAAAATAAGGCACTTTCAGCATGGACAAACCATTGGATCTTGGTCAGGCTCAGAACTTTCTGCCTACCCTCGTATGTCATTGCTATGGCTGTCATTCACGGTTGTGACTTTAATTGGATAGAGCATCCGCCTTATTCACCTGATTTCGCTCCGTCAGACTCTCATCTACTTCCGAAACTATAAACGGCTATTTAAGGCACCCACTGATGATGACGTCATATATGCAGTGGATGACTTTCTGAACAGCCAAGAGTTCTATAAAAGTTGCATTGGTGCCCTTAAACACCGCTGGCAGAAGTGTATAGATACTGAAGGGGATTATTTTGAAAAACTAGAAATGCGTCCAGAGGACACGGATGCCCCCGCCCGAAAATATGTCTATGTTCGTATTCATCCATAGAAAGTTATTGACAGTGTTTAAGTTTTGGACCCTTTTTATGCCATTTGACCTCCAAGTATGACCTTGGAGGTACGGATCTGGGTTTGCACGTGACACATTGTCTCATGATGGTTAACATTTCTTCAAAATAATTTCAAAATCCATCCAAAAATAAGTAAGTTATTGGCTGGGTTTAAGTTTCGGACCCTTTTTTTACCTTTGACCTCCAAGTATGACCTTGACCTTGGAGGTACCGACCTGGATTTTGCTTGTGACACATCGACTCATGATGGTTAACATTTCTACAAAGTAATTTCAAAAGCCATCCAGAAATAAGAAAGTTATTGACTGTGTTTAAGTTTCGGACCCTTTTTTTTACCTTTGACCTCCAAGTATGACCTTGACCTTGGAGGTACGGACCTGGGTTTTGCACGTGACACATCGACTCATGATGGTTAACATTTCTCCAAAGTAATTTCAAAATCCATTCAGAAATAAGAAAGTTATTGACTGCGTTTAAGTTTCGGACCCTTTTTTTGACCTTTGACCTCTAAGTATGACCTTGACCTTGGAGGTACGGACCTGGGTTTTGCACGTGACACGTCGTCTCATGATGGTTAACATTTCTGCGGAGTAATTTTAAAATCCATCTAGAAATTAGGAAGTTATTGACTGCGTTTAAGTTTCGGACGCACGGACGGACGCACGGACGGAAGTTCTCACGAACGGATACTTAAGTGGCTAGGCGTCGGCATATTGACTACTTAAGCGGCAAATTCTCTTAAGCGGCAAGCCACCTAAGAGCGAATTTTTGCCACTTAAGTACCCAAATAACGGAATAAACCCCATTTGGACTCACGAATATATACTTAAGTGTCAAACTGTCCAAATTTTTTGCCCCCTAAATGTCGTTTCGTTGGTGCGGACGAACGAACGGACGGACAGGGGCAACGCTATATGCCCTTTCCACCATTCTTCGAATGGCGGGGGCATAATAATACACTACATCCGACAATTTTCAAATCCTTCAACATCAGCCTCACAACATAACAATCCGCCCTCTCAATAAGGTGACTATGAAACTATGTGGAAAGATGCGTTAAGAGTTGCAATAGTGTGTTTGTGTGTGAATTTGGGTTTAAGGTCGCTTTCAACAATTTTTCAGTCATATCACGACGGTGTCTGGTTGCGACAGGGAGATCAATGCTCACTTTTATAGTGCTGCCTCACTGAAGTATCATGTCCCAGACACATTACATGATACCACACCCAGTCACATTATCCTGACACTGGGTCGACCAGTCCTAGCTCTACCCCGTAAATCTGAGTGCCAAGCGAGGAGCAGCTAGTACCATTTTTAACGACTTTGGTATGTCGCGGCCCGGGATCGAACCCGTGACCTCCCGTTCCCCGGAGCGGACACTCTACCAACTGAGCTATCGGGGCCGGTGAGTTGCAATAGAGAAATATTTTAATGGTCCCTAAGGAGTGTTGCATCTCGATGGTTAGTGCACTTTCCTACGATTCTGGAGGCCTGGCAGTGGTAATAAATTTGCGGTGTCCGACCGAACATGTTCCACTGGATGAATGCCACAAAGTGAACCGTCTTTCGTATCGGGACGTTAACTGGATACCCCACCCAACACACACACACTGTGCAGGTTAAAGAGTAAGAAACAAAACAGATGCTTGGTCTTTCAAAGAGAACAAGGATTTGATAGCTTCATTCATTCAAACTTCGGCCGAAAATCATTTCTTCTGAACAAGAGGCCCATGGGCCACTATGCAAACCAGAGTTCAGGTGGGCACTTCCAATGGTAGCCATGTATTGTCACATGGTATGCTTTTACTCTAACAATTATAAGGTCTCCAAATCAAGCCTCATACCTAAATGAGCATACATGTGGACACTGTATCTGAAATATTCGGCGTTTTTTTCAAGTAGTCGGAGTGGGGCATGGACCCAGTGGAGCCCTGGTTGGTATCATTTAATGCGTTTTATCAAAAGAAACAGAGACATACTGTTTAGCGGTTGGGATATGTATGGTTCCTGAGATATGAGGCATTTTCAGCAGTGGAGGGATTGGGGCATGACGGATCCAAGAAAAGCCCAAGATTGTTGTCACTGAACGTGTCTTAACATGAGTACCAATAATACATAATGGTCAAAGAGTGGATATCTGAACGGTTTCTGTGATATTAGGCCCCTAAATGGAGTGGAGGGAGGGAAATGGCCCCTGTGGACCCCAAAGTCGATATGAACGTGTCTAATAATAATGAACAAGAATATATATATATATATATATATATATATATATATATATATATATATATATATATATATATATATATATATATATATATATATTACGGAGTGGGGATTTGAATTGTTTCAAAGATAAATCATCTTTTATAAAGTGGAGAGGCGGGACACGGCCACAACACATTGCTCCAGCAAAAAGGGACCCCCAGGTTGGTAAGAATGAATGAGCCTTGATAAGGAATAATAATATATTGGGCGGGGAACTGAAAGGTTTCTAGTATAGATTGTAATGAAGTAAAGGGGGTGGGCATTGCCCGTGGTACCGCAGGGGGATCCCATGCTAATTTCACTGGTTATGTCATATCTTAAGGAACAGGAATATATATGGTTTAGGGTTGGGGCTCTATCCAGTTTCTCAGATATATGGTCTTTTGTGAAGTCGATGGGTGGAGCATGGCCTGCGCGCCCCGGGGTGACCCTAAAGATTGGCGTCACTGAATGCGTGTTATCGTAGGTCAAGAATACATGTATACATGGTTTAGGGGTGTGGAACTGTAAGTTTTCTGAGATGTTGAACATTTTATGTAGTGGAGGGGGAAGGGCATGACCCCGCCACATCACGGGAAAGTTACAGGTTGATGGAACTTAATGCGTCTTGACATAAGGAACAAAACATATAGTTTAGGGTTGGGGATCTGTAAGTTTTCGGTATACTGGGCCTTTCATGAAGTAGAGGGGGTAGGACATAGTTCCGCCACATCACGGAGACCCCAAGGTTGGTATCACTGAATGCGTCCCGGGGACCCCAAGTTTCCATCACTGAATGCGTCTAATCATAAGGAACATAAATATTATGTTTACGGGGATCTGAATGTTTTCTGAGATACATGACATTTAATTAAGTGGAAGGGTGGGGCATGGCCACGGCACAACCTTTGTGATTCCCAGATTGGCATAAAAGTATATGGCTGAGAGAAGTTTACTCAAGACACATGTCTATAATTTTTTTTAAATATCTGCGATGACTTGGCAGTAAATGCCATTCAATTTTCTTCATTATAAAGCTATGGGAACTATGAGTTGCCATAGCAACCAAACTAAAAAGACGAATTTAATAAAAACACGAACTTTTAATCCTCCAGCCCAAGAATGGTACAGATGAAATTTGGGCATTAAAGGCCAAGTGGCCACAGAGAAGATGTCGTTTGAAAGTGTTGACGTCACAAGACAAACGTCAGACGACGCAGACGACGACGGCGACAACGACGGACAACTGCCTATTCTATAAGCTTCTCCGGAGTCCTCGGCTCTTGTGAGCCGAAAACCAATGGTCTGTATCAAAGATTCCCTGGATCACACTGAAGATAAGAAGAATAAGTCAAAGAAGGAATACGATTCATGCTAAAGCAAAGAAAATGGGAAGTGGTAAACGCCGGGCCAGATTTGAAAACATGAGACTAAGAGAAATTAAGATTGTTATAAAAATCGGCATGATTTGTATGTGAATAACTAAAGGCAAATCCCAGAGACTTCTACAATGGACTTCAGCACCCAATTTCGTAAAATTATTCTTCGATATAAAACGATTGGGTACAACATAAATGTTATACATGCATGGTAGTTGACCATATCACGGATGACAACTTTGCTTCCCTCTTTAACTACACGTTGTTGGGTCAGGCCTCAGATTCTGACGGTTCCAGCGTAAAGGCTTACTGAGAATTAGAATTTAATTTCATGTAATGTTGGTTGTTGCCTGATGCTCCGTCTCTGGACGGGCCCATCGAAGTCTAAATGTTTTTTTTTTTTTGCTCCAGCATTTCAGTGGTTCCTTGTAGTCGAGTCATCACCGTTGTTTCATCTCTGTGGTTGTGTTTTAGGGAGAGATGTTCTAGGAGATGTTGCACTGATGAGTTAGGAGGCCCTTATGCGAACTGAACAAATTATTTGTCTAAATCGCGACGGAAGTAAGGGCGAGAATTGCGCCCGCGTAAAATCGATTTAAGCCCCACCCCACCGCCCCAGTGGAATTCGTTTCGCTGACCGTTGCAAGGCAGTTCTGTCGCGGTTTATTTTGGTTGTGGTTTGTCTTTGAGTGTGTCTATCGCTTATATTTGTTTGTTTTCGATATAAAGCTTTTCCTTCACATGAAATTGTAAAGATGTAAAGGTATAACAGAGTGGAAATACGTTTTTGATAACAAATACAGAAAATGTAACACATTTGAATCTACAGCAATGTCAGCCACTCCGGGAATCTGAATATATCATAAACTTATATCAGAACCTTAATCTGTCATGTAGACTTATAATGAGTCTAACTATGAGAATCTATGCATTTAATTGATATATCTTAGGGCGGCGAAATTAATATTTCTATTTTCGTCATCTTCACAAAGAGGTGAACCCATTGTTAATAATGAACAATCGATTACTAGATTTGGGTTCAATGACTTGGCCAGTCTCTGTCTTTGAATAGTATATAGATTACACTGAAAGAAAAACATATTCTGCTGTTTCGAACTGAGCGCCACATCTACACGCCGAGTTCCGTATTACATACACACTGAATAAATCCGCATTTAAACTTCTGCATCTGTTTCTCAGTCTCGTCAATTGGATATTATGGACATGTCCCTAAGAAAGAGAAAATCCGGCGCTCTAATCGGTTGTTTACCTAATACTACTTTGGACTGTAAAAGAGATTGGCTTTTTCTAACTTCGTTATTGAGCGCATTCCATAACCTTAGAGTAGATGGAAAAAAGATGATTGAAATGAACAAAGTCTTGAGAAGGGCATCACAAAATTACAACTGTTTCTAAGACTATGTCTATTATTATTAAATTGTTTGGTAACATTTCTTTAAAATAGTCTGGTGAATCACCATTGAATCTTTTGTATATTAATGTTAATTTCTTAAATCCGCCGTCTTTCAGAAAGTGTTTCCCAGTCAGTTTCGAGAAAAAGAGACTGCAAAGTTGAAACTCTCCTGGCTGAATTCAGTTGAACATGTCCAAGGTAGAAGTAAAACAAAGATCAGGAATCGATACAATATTAACTTACTCCACCCATCAAAGACACCAAAGGGAAAGAAACACAAACATTAAGCGACCAGACCATAATGGAAACCTAAACAAAGGAAGGCCATAAGGACAGTTATTTTCCCACAAAATGGCCATATGGCCATCCAAAATAAAAAGACACAAGTGATACACACAGTAAGTAACAAACAAAACCATAAATAAACAGCCACAGAAGAACCGCATTGGAACGGTCAGTGGAAAGATTTCCACTGGGGGGGGGGGGGGGGGGGGGCTTATATAGATTTTACGTGGCCACAATCCTCTCCCGTACTACCGTCGCGATTTAGACAAATAATTTGTTCAGTCCGCATGAAGGCCTCATAACTCATCAGTGCAACATCTCCGTGAACACAAAAAATCAAAGAACCACAGAGGTGAGACAACGGTGAGGACTCGACAGCAAGAAACCACTGAAATGCTGGAGCAAAAGAAAACCAACAGTTAGACTCTGATGGGCCCGACCAGAGACAGAACATCAGGCACCAACCATCATTACCTTGAATTAGATCTCTCTAATTCTCAATAAGCCTTTACGTTGGAGCCGTCATAGAATCTGAGACCTGACCCACCGGCGTGCAATTAAAGAGGGAAGCAAAGTTGCCAACCGTGATTGGGTTAACTACCATGCATGCAGTCTGTCGTATAACATCCATGTTGTACCCAATCTTTTTATATCGAAGAATGATTTTACGAAATTGGGTGCTGAAGTCATTGCGGTTATATATATTTCTGAATTTATATACTAAGTCACCATAAAATTCGGGTTCCGATAGACCTTGTTGCAGAAGAGATTTAAGTCCAATATTGAATTTTGAAATTAAATCAGAATGGCGTCTATAAAATTTTGAAAAGGCTTTGCGTAGTTTATGGTACCGATAACCCTGATTAAGGAGTTTAGCCGTTAATAATTTATTACGAGTGTTGAAGTCAGTAACATGACTACACACTCTAGCAAATCGAATTAATTGCGAAATATAAACGCCATAGGATGGCGCACGAGGAACATCACCATCCAAAAAAGGAAAATTTACAATCTCAAAATCAAAGTCATCGCGTTTATCATAAATTTTGCACGAAACAAACCCATCTACAATAGATAGATGTAAATCCAAAAACGGGGCCTTGGTATCAGAAGAATTTGCTTTATTTAACTGAAGTTCTGTGGGGTAGATCTGACTGATCAAACCATCGAAATAGGTATTATCAATATTAAATAAATCATCTAAATATCTAGAAGTGGAGCTAAAAGCTTCAATAATTTCAGATTGGTTATCAATAGAAAGCGACAGCATGAAGTCTCTTTCATAACAATACAAGAACAGATCAGCCACAAGAGGTGCGCAATTCGTACCCATCGGAATACCCACAATTTGTCTAAATAACTTAGTACCAAATCTAATATAAATATTGTCAAGTAGAAAGGTGAGGGAATCACACACTTTCTGACATGACCAAAGTGTATAATTCTTATGCTCTTTAGAAGTGAAAAAAGCATTTCTGACATTACATGCAAGATAGAGAGAATCTTCTCTGTGAAAAGCCCATTCAATTAAATCATTAAGCTTTTCTTTTATAAGATTATGAGGAAGTGTAGTGTAAAGAGTGGAAAAATCGTAAGTAGACAGACTTGAAGCACAAAAATGTCTGGATTTCAATTTATTTAAAACCTCATTCGAATTTTTTAAAGACCAAAACAGATTTCTTCCTGATCTTTCAAAGACTTTATCACAATATTTAATCACATGCGTTTTAATAGCAGTAAAGTAGAAGTAAAACAAAGATCAGGAATTGATACAATTAACTTACTCCATCCATAAAAGACACCAAAGGGAAAGAAATACAAACATTAAGCGACCAGACCATAATGGAAACCTAAACAAAGGAAGGCCATATGGACAGTTACTTTCCCACAAAATGGCCATATGGCAGGAAGTTAATAATTTAGAAAGTACAGTGGTAGTGCAAGAGCTAGAATTTGCAATAAACCGTGCTTTGTAAGGTCTTTTATGAAGTTTTGGTAACCAATATAGCGTAGGAAGCTTGTCTTGGCCTTCGTTAACACACACAGCAAATTTGGTGGCTGAATGACAAACATGTTTATCTACTATAGCTCTCTCTTCAGCTAAAGGCCGAAGTTCATAGGCCTTAGTACCACCAAGCTCCTGCTTAAGCGTGTTAACATAGTGGAGCCGTCACACAACGACGACGTTGTTAGCGGCCTTGTCTGCAAGGGCCAAAACTAACTTCTTATGAAATTCTTGAATACCTAGTTTAAGATGCGTCAAGATGTATTGGGCTTAGGAGGTTTTGTTTGTTTGTTTGATTTGAGGTTTAACGTCCCCGTCAACACTGTAAAGGTCATTTTGGAGACGCTGCTTCCAATTTTGTGGGCTTAGGAGGTAATAAGTTAGTATTTTGAGAATAGAAAGAAATGCGTTTATTCACTAGTTTTAAAATGCTAAGTTTCCAGTCCTTAAGGGCTTTATGCTCAACATACTCTCGCTTACATCATCGATTACCGAATTCATTCAAGGAAGCAGCGATTTCATCTCTACATTTACTGAAATCAATTTTAGCAGGAAACCGATATTTCGGTCCTTTAGAAATTATATTCCTTATCCTAGAATCAGGAATAATTTTAAAATTGCCAGTAATTACACGACCAGCAGCAGGATAGCAATACACTGAGTTTTTACAATCACATGAGTCAGGAGTATTAGTATCAATATCATTAATTAAAAATGATAGATCTAACAGGTTTGTTATATTTATAGCAAATAATAGGTGTTTCAGTATTTTGAAAATAAGCAGGAATGGAAGAAAGCACCGATCTCTCACGGAAGATACTGGATAAATCTATAAAATCAATACCCTTATTAATGAAGGATATTTAGAAGAAATGGCGTTTATGATTAATTTCAGAATCAATGTAAGGACGGAGAGTATGCTGAGTATAGCCTCTAGTTAAGAGAGCCGCATCATATAACTGATGAGAACTATCGTAGAATTTATTCGCCTCGGTGTCCAGAAGACGTAAAACAGAAACGGGTAATGAACTTAAAAATGAAAGCGTAGAGTGGCGTCCATGATTTAATAATATAATTGACAGTCACTTCAGTCTAGTATTGTTACGTTTAAACGCACATGATTTACGTTTAAAGTTACCAATTTTCCTGGTGCCGTGAGATCTAGTTCTGCGTTTTCGACATTCCAGGAGCGAGAAAATATCAAAATCCGGCATTCTGGAAATATTACCCTCATGATTAAATGTTGTCATTAAATCCCAGTGGAAAAGGGGTCTGTAAAAATTTAATCCATTTCAGTTCAGCTTCATGTCTTTTGATTATTTTGAATCTAGATGTAAAATTTGCATCGTAATAAAGTTTTTCCACTGGTTGTATAACAATGTTATTTACAGAATGACCTGTACGTCGAAAGTGACGGTACAAGAAAGTGTCAGTTTTCTTAGGCTTACTCATTCTACGATGATGCTCGTTCAATCTAGTTTTAAGCATGCGGTTAGTTTGACCGACGTACTGCATATTACAGTTTGCAGCACGTCATGTAATCAGATAAGTTAAACCTGAAACAGTTATATACCGCCATCCCAAACCTCTGATGCGTATTCAAGAATAGGCCGTATATATGTGCAGTTTTTTAGAATATTTTGTTGAAGCTGATATTTCAATTTTATTAGGTATGATGTCTGCCTGCAGATAGTCTCCATAATCGAGTCGATGTGTTTTGTCAATTTGTTATTTGATGACAATGTTACACCTAGATGTCTATGACTGTGTACCTTATTTATTTAAACTACTGTTTCCATAGATAAAATGCGTATTATAATCACTAAAATATTTGAAATTATCATTACTTGTGTCTGTAATGGATTGAAAATTGTTAACCATGTGTTTCCCCACTGACTTAATCTCCAAGATCTACATTCAATATGCGTCCGATTTCACACAGAACAGAAGAATAACTAAGTGACGTGTCATCGGCAGATAATCGAACTATTCCTGTCAGGTTATCAGCGGTACCATTTATAATTGAACATTGATATTTGCCATTTTGTCTATGGATTTACGATTTTGGATTAACGCTTTGGTACTACGACCTAAACTACTTATAAACAATAAAAAACAATAGCGTTCCCAACACTGAGTCTTGAACTACTCAATACTTAAGAATTTTTCTGTCGACTGCTCACCATTTATAATTACTTTCTGACTACGATTTTAAGATAATTATCAAACCATTTCAAAATATCTCCTGAAAGGCCATAACACCCTAGTTTAATTAAAAGATCCATGTGCTAAACTCTGTCGAAAGTTTTCGATATATCACAAAAATTGCAACTCTTTTCATAATTTTCTAAAGCTATACATGATTGGGGTATTAATTCTATAAGATGGTTTACTGTTGAGTGTCCAGGAATAAAACCGACTGATATTTATACAGAAATGATTTGTTTAATATATGATTGTATAAGTGTTTATGAACAACCCTTTCAAAACATTTTCCAGGACAACTGACTAGGGATACACGTCTCTTATACTTACATCGGATTTGTCGCCTTTTTAATAGCGGCATAACATGAGCAATATTCCATAGACTCGGGAAACGATAAATTAAATCTGAAACAGTTATATACAGCCATCCCAAACCTCTGATGCGTATTCAAGAATAGGTCGTATAAATGTGCAGTTTTTAGAACTTTTTGTGGAAGCTGATATTTCAATTTTATTAGATATGATGTCTGCCTGCAGATAGTCTCCCTAATCGAGTCGATGTGTTTTGCCAATTTGTTATTTGATGACAATGTTACACCTAGATGTCTATGACTGTGTACCTTATTTATTTACACTACTGTTTCCATAGATAAAATGCGTATTATAATCACTAAATATTTGAAATTATCATTACTTGTGTCTGTAATGGATTGAAAATTGTTAACCATGTGTTTGCCCACTGACATAATTTCTCAAGATCTACATTCAATATGCGTCCGATTTCAGCAAGAGTAACTGAAGAATAACTAAGTGACGTGTCATCGGCAGAAAATCGAACTATTCCTGTCAGGTTATCAGCGGTATCATTTATAATTGAACATTGATATTTGCAATTTTGTCTATGGATTTACGATTTTGGATTAACGCTTTGGTACTACGACCTAAACTACTTATAAACAATAAAAAACAATAGCGTTCCCAACACTGAGTCTTGAACTACTCAATACTTAAGAATTTTTCTGTCGACTGCTCACCATTTATAATTACTTTCTGACTACGATTTTTTGATAATTATCAAACCATTTCAAAATGTCTCCTGAAAGGCCATAACCCCCTAGTTTAATTAAAAGATCCATGTGCTAAACTCTATCGAAAGTTTTCGATATATCACAAAAATGGCAACTCTTTTCATAATTTTCTAAAGCTATACATGATTGGGGTATTAATTCTATTAGATGGTTTACTGTTGAGTGTCCAGGAATAAAACCGACTGATATTTATACAGAAATGATTTGTTTAATATATGATTGTATAAGTGTTTATGAACAACCCTTTCAAAACATTTTCCAGGACAACTGACTAGGGATACACGTCTGTAATACTTACATTTGATTTGTCGCCTTTTTAATAGCGACATAACATGAGCAATATTCAATAGACTCGGGAAACGACATAGTCTTAAAGAAAGATTGAACGATTTTGTTTATGGAATAGCAATTATTTTAGATGTGTTCTTCAGAATTCTATGACTAACACCGTCTGGACCTGTGGCTTAATTAAGCTTAAGGGACTGTGGAATATCTATTACTGCTGATATATTTATTTCTAGATTTGCAAAGTTTGCCTTCGTTCTCTTTCCAAAGTTAGGTGTCGGAGTAGTTTTACCATCTATAGTAGAGATTGAAGAGTAAAGAATATTTAAGGAATCTGCATTTTCACGATTGGTATGAGCGTAACTAATATTGCCTGTCTGTAACATAACTGCCCTTTCCCCCATAAACCTGCACAAAACTGGCTAAAACGTTTTATTCACGTATCAAGAATCTTTATACCAACTGCTGTTTCAATATTATCTAAATAATATACTATCCCAAACTGCCAACGCAACACGATTTTTTGTTATAACTTTTGAACCAAAAGGGATACGGACACAAAACTTCACAATTTTTTATTCTACCCAATATTCTTTATGTCTGTATACGCAATTGTCATGGTTGATTACGATTCACTGAGCATGGAGTCCAGGGTACAAAACCCAATTTTCGTGCTGCACGTGCGCCACTGGGTGATTTGTTTTAAACCGTGTCTACCGACATAAAGCTAAACGATAGGCCAGTAAGATAAGGTAAAAGAAACTGTTTTCATGGCCAGACTTACAACAGAACAGAGGGGCCAAGCCATCGGGATGTTGAAAGCTGGTCGATGGTGTCCCGTATACTGCGTTGTGCGAGGTCTTCGATATCCCGACTCTGGTTGAAATTTCAGCAGACAGGTAAACAACATTTATTCATTTCATTTAAGCTTTCTGTACAATCGATAAGTTGCTTTTTGTCGTTTCTGAAATTTTGGTAAATTGTTCCCCATCTCCATCCATACCACGTGACTCAACGTTTTAAAATTCCAGGCCACGTCCAAGATCTGCCCAGAGCCTCTAGAAGTCGTGTAACCACACAGGCACAAGACAACCGATTGAGGACCCAGCACCTCAGAGACAGATATCGACCAGCCACGAGGACAGCTGCCATCACGATAGGGAATCATGGTCGACCGATCAGCGCCCAGACCGTCATCAACCGGTTGAGGCGTCACGGAATTCGTCCGCGCCGCCCTTATGTTGGCCCTCAGTTGTTGCAAAGGCACAGACGTGCCAGGTTACAGTGGTGTAGAGCACACGTGAGATGGCAAGCTGGACAATGGCATCAAGTTCTGTTTTCAGATGAGTCGAGATTCACCCTGGAGAGATCTGATGGACGTGCCCGTGTCTACCGACGTACCGGTGAGCGTTATACCGACGCTTGTGTCATAGAAGCTGAGGGTCGGTTATGGTGTGGGCGGGCATTAGCCATGCCAGGAAGACGAATCTTGTGGTTATCAATGGGAATCTCAACGCCCAACGCTACAGAGACGAAATCCTGGCTTCGGTTGTTGTCCCGTATACCAACGCTAATCCTAACGCGGTTTTTCAACATGACAATGCTCGACCACACACGGCACGACTTACGACGCATTATCTACAGGCTAACAACGTGAATGCGATGGAATGGCCATCCAAATCTCCGGACTTGTCGCCGATAGAGCATGTATGGGACTTGCTTGACAGCCGTGTGCGTCAACGTCCTGTGTAACCACAGACGTTGTGTCAGCTTCAGATGGCGTTGGTGCAAGAATGGAACAACATCCCGATGAACGTGATTCGGCGGTATTTACGCTCGATGACGAGACGACGACGCTGTCGCGCTGTCATTCAATCTGCAGGAGGACACACTAGGTACTGAAATGTAACTTTTAAAAACTAACCCCAGTCACGTGATTGTGCACATTCTGGTGTAACCTTAAATGTTGACGGCACAATTTTCTTACTGAGTGTTACCTTATAATTGATGATGAATTGTATGAAATTTCATGAAATTCTATCGGAAATTAGATGAAATATTGAAATTGAATTCGTTGTTGCGTTGGCAGTTTGGGCTAGTATATATAAAACAGCAGTGGAGGCAATGATCAGGAATCGATACAATTAACCCACAGCTCCCATCAGAGACACCAAAGGGAAAGGAACACAAACATAAAACAACAGATCCCAATGGAAACACCAACAGCGGAAAGCCAAAAGGACAGTCATTTTCCCACAAAATGGCCAATAGGCTATCCGGAATAAAATAATATAAGAGACACAAACACCCAATGACAAATCATAACAAAAATAAACCGCGACAGAAGAACCGCCCGAACGGTCAGCGGAAGTGAATTCTACCGGGGAGCTTAAAACGATTTTACGTGGCCACAATCCTCACGACGGAATCGCGGTTAAGACAAATAATTTGTTCAGTCCGCATGAAGGCCTTCTAACTCATCAGTGCAACATCTCCGTGAACACACACAATCAAACAACCACAGAGATGAAACAACGGCAAGGACTCGACAACAAGAAACCACTGAAATGCCGGAGCAAAAGAAAACCAACAGTTAGACATCGATGGGCCCAAACAGAGACAGAGTATCAGGCACAAAATAACGTTACATTGAATTAGATCGCTCTAATTCTCAGTAAGCCTTAACGATGGAACCGTAATAGAATCTGAGGCCTAACCCACCGGCGTGCAATTAAAGAGGGAAGCAAAGTTGTCAATCGTGATTGGGTTAACTACCATGCATGCAGTCTGTCGTATAACATTTATGTTGTACCCAATCTTTTAAAATCGAAGAATGGTTTTACGAAATTTGGATGTTGAAGTCATAGCGGTTATATATTTTTTTCTAAATTTATATACTTAGTCACCATATAATTCGGGTTCCGGTAGACCTTGTTGCAGAAGAGATTTAAATCCAATATTCAATTTTGAAATCAGACGTCTTTAAAATTTTGAAAAGGCTTTGCGTAGTTTATGGTACCGATAACCCTGATTAAGAAGTTTAGCCGTTAACAATTTATTACGAGTGTTGAAGTCATTTACATGACTACACACTCTGGCAAATAGAATTCATTGCGAAATATAAAAGCCATAGGATGGCGTATCACCATCCAAAACAGGATAATTTACAATCTCAAAATCAAAATCATCGAGTTTATCTTTAATTTTGCAAGAAACAAATCCATCTACAATAGATAGATTCATTTTGTATATTTTTTCATATTATTTACTTTGTTTCTCTGTCTGATAAAACGTAAACGATCAGACTGGTTTTGAGTTCTAAAAAACACTTTTCCTTAGTCTATCTCTTATCCTTATGATTCGTCAAAGATCAGGTGTGAACCACGGTTTATCTTTTTCTCAAATGAGAACCTTTTTTACGTGGAATACAAGTCTTACAAAATCTCATATATACTCAATCAATAAAGTAACTATACCAACTTCTGGGTAAATTCCAGTAGCTATCCGGTAGCCATTCAGCTAAAGATGGCTGTAAACATGCCAATCGGACGTTTAGCTACAAATTGCATAAACTTGCAATATAAATTCAGAAAAATATATGACCGCAATGACTTCAGCACCCAATTTCGTAAAATCATTCTTCGATATAAAAAGATTGGGTACAACATGGATATTATACGACAGACTGCATGCATGGTAGTTAACCCAATCACGGTTGGCAACTTTGCTTCCCTCTTTAATTGCACGCCGGTGGGTCAGGCCTCAGATTCTATGACGGCTCCAACGTAAAGGCTTATTGAAAATTAGAGAGATAATGTTGGTTGGTGCCTGATGCTCTGTCTCTGGTCGGGCTCATCGGAGTCCAACTGTTGGTTTTCTTTTGCTCCTGCATTTCAGTGGTTTCTTGCTGTCGAGTCCTCACCGTTGTCTCACCTATGTTGTTCTTTGATTTGTGTGTTCACGGAGATGTTGCACTGATGCCTTCATGCGGACTGAACAAATTATTTGTCTAAATCGCGACGGAAGTAAGGGCGAGGATTGTGGCCACGTAAAATCAATCAATTTAAGCCCCCATTGGAAATCGTCCACTGACCGTTCCAAGGCGGCTCTTCTGTGGCGATTAATTTATGTTGTTGTTTGTTACTTACTGTGTGTATCACTTGTGTCTTTTGATTTTGGATGACCATATGGCCATTTTGTGGGAAAGTAACTGTCCTTATGGCCTTCCTTTGTTTAGGTTTCCATTATGGTCTGGTCGCTTAATGTTTGTATTTCTTTCCCTTTAATTTGGTGTCTTTTATGGGTGGAGTAAGTTAATTGTATCAATTCCTGATCTTTGTTTTACTTCTACTTTGCATTTGCCTATACTATTCTGCTCAAGAGTAGTCTAGCAATAAGTGCGTAGAAAGGTTTGAATGCAAGGCATTTGGCGCAGATGAACATCGAAACTCACTTTACCTTTACAATAAACCATAATCTTGCACTACAAGCAAGACTTTAATTTGAGAACTTCTCAGATTATCTCCCTTTCAATTAAAAATATAGCAATTTTCAAACTGTTGTTATTTCTTTACCTGTCATTCAATGTTTGCAATTTCTTTAAAAAGTGCATTGTTGCAACCATTGCTGTTTACCATGATGGAAAATAATGCAGAAAATTCATGTAATATATAGCACTACCAATTGTGATTTTCTATGGCGTTCCAATTGAAAGCAGCATTTTGCACACACCTTCAAAGAATCGAAGGCCTATACGTGATCGTCTGTTTCTCTTAGCAAATGAAACTAAAGTTCCAAATCTTTTGTGCATAGACACACAGGGTATCTAACAAAAGGTTACACGTATCAAATTTTAGAAATCCTGTGCTAAGTGTAAATTTTAACGTTGTTAAATCTTGACTTTTGTAATGATATATTCTGCGAAATTGTCACAGTGACCCCTCTGGTGTAAATAACAATAGCACACGCTTACGAGTTAACATAAACCAAAACAGTTTGGGCTTTTGCACGAAAACATATGTCCTCTAACAAAATCCAAACAAATTTTGTGTATTTTTCATTTGTACTAACTATGGTAACAGAAGCAATTTTATGTATTGGAACTTTTTACCGAGTATATATTGTGAAGCTATTTACCGCATCGTCAATATTAACAATTCCATTCATAACTTCATCCCAGTTAAGTTGTCCAACTAAATTGTTCAATGTTGTAAAATCGACATTCTTATAATTCCATACATCTCTGTAGTAACTATTGGGCATTTAACATTTTATTCTCAAATAAACATATATAGCTCTGTGGTCACAAATGCGACTACCAACTGGTATAACTCCTGAAGCTAAAATATCGCAAAAAAGTGGAAGCAATGATCAGGAATCGATAAATCAACCCATAACTCCAATCAGAGACACCAAAGGCAAAGAAACACAAACATGCAACAACAGACCTAATAGAAACACCAACAGCGGAAAGCCAAAAGGACAGTTACTTTCCCACAAAATGGCCAATAGGCTATGCAAATTAAAATAACACAAGCGACACAAACACCCAAAGACAAACCATAACAAAAATAAATCGCGACAGAAGAACCGCATTGGAACGGTCAGCGGAAACGAATTCCACAAGAATCAAATACTATAAGAGGGTCTTTTAATGTTATTGAATTTCCGGCAATTCGTGTAGGTTCACGTATAACATAATTTAAACTTAATAAATTCAAAACATCTTTTGAATGGTTGTTGGCCAAATTCAAAAAGCCTATATTAATATCCCGAACGAGGATAAGATGATTTGTATGATCTAGAGCTTGTTCTATTGATGGCTTTTTGGATGGTGATGTTCCTCGTGCGCCATCCTATGGCGTTTATATTTCGCAATTAATTCGATTTGCTAGAGTGTGTAGTCATGTAACTGACTTCAACACTCGTAATAAATTATTAACGGCTAAACTCCTTAATCAGGGTTATCGGTACCATAAACTACGCAAAGCCTTTTCAAAATTTTATAGACGCCATTCTAATTTAATTTCAAAATTCAATATTGGACTTAAATCTCTTCTGCAACAAGGTCTATCGGAACCCGAATTTTATGGTGACTAAGTATATAAATTCAGAAAAATATATAACCGCAATGACTTCAGCACCCAATTTCGTAAAATCATTCTTCGATATAAAAAGATTGGGTACAACATGGATATAATACGACAGACTGCATGCATGGTAGTTAACCCAATCACGGTTGGCAACTTTGCTTCCCTCTTTAATTGCACGCCGGTGGGTCAGGCCTCAGATTCTATGACGGCTCCAACGTAAAGGCTTATTGAAAATTAAAGAGATAATGTTGGTTGGTGCCTGATGCTCTGTCTCTGATTGGGCTCATCGGAGTCTAACTGTTGGTTTTCTTTTGCTCCAGCATTTCAGTGGTTTCTTGCTGTCGAGTCCTCACCATTGTCTCACCTCTGTGGTTCTTTGATTTCTGTGTTCACGGAGATGTTGCACTGATGAGTTAGGAGGCCTTCATGCGGACTGAACAAATTATTTGTCTAAATCGCGACGGAAGTAAGGGCGAGGATTGTGGCAACGTAAAATCGATTTAGGCCCCCCAGTGGAAATCTTCCACTGACCGTTCCAGGGCGGCCCTTCCGTGGCGATTTATTTATGTTGTTGTTTGTTACTTACTGTGTGTATCACTTGTGTCTTTTAATTTTGGATGGCCATATGGCCATTTTGTGGAAAAGTAACTGTCCATATGGCCTTCCTTTGTTTAGGTTTCCATTATGGTCTGGTCGCTTAATGTTTGTATTTCTTTCCCTTTGGTGTCTTTTATGGATGGAGTAAGTTAATTGTATCAATTCCTGATCTTTGTTTTACTTCTACTTTTAATATGCGTAATAAAGTTTGACGGATTGACCACACAATCGCTGTGCTAAAAGCAACATACAATTAAATTGTGAGGAGTTTTAAACATAATTTCAACCCAAAGCGTTTCCATGCGAGGATCTTCTAAGTTAAATCGCCGTTTATACCTAAAGAATCTGCCAGCCTTTGGTGTGTTTGATGGGAGCTGTGGGTTAATTGTATCGACTCCGGATCATTACCTTAAATTCTATTATACAGGTATATAAATAGCCAATAAAACGACAGACAAGGTATCCCTTCCTTTTGGTTTTCCGCTTTTTATGTTTCCATTAGGGTCTAGCTATTTCATGGTTGTATTTCTTCTCTTTGATGTCTCTGACGGGAGATGTGGATTAAATGTATCGGTTCTTGATCATTGCATTCACTTCTATTATGACACACCCCTCATGAACTTCTGATATCCAAATTATTTGGTTACGGCACTATGGGAAAACTCCCACAGGGACAAATTCCTGGCTTTACTATAGGAAACAGCGACTTGTTGCAAATGGTTAATCTTCGGATTGGGTGCCAGTTTTATCTTGGGTCCTACAAGGGACTGTTCTTGGTCCATTGTTATTTTCCCTGTATATTAATGATATTTCCACTGACAACGACTCAGACATAAGACTGTTCGCAGACGACTGTGTTTGTTACCAAGAAATAAGAGACACATAGGACTCACTGTAACTTCAGAATGACATAGATAGACTGGGATGTTCGGCACGCAAATGGTGCGAGATTTTAACAATATTATGCAGATAACTAGGGAGAGAACCATTAAAATTGAGGCTTATTGAGACCTTAGAGGGAACGGTCGTAGAGAATGTAGAGTCAGTTAAATACCTTGGAGTGACAATAACGCACAATTTAAGATGGAATACACACATTGGCAACATGTGTACAAAGGCAAATAATGAGGCGAATTATTCATCAGCGCCCCAGGACGTAAAAGAGGTGGCTTATAAAGAACTTGTTCGCCAAGACGTAGACTATGCTAGTTGTATCTGGTACCCCAATGGAGTGAACTTTATGAGGAAATTGAAAAAGTTCAGAATAGAGCTGCTAGATTTGTAGCAAGCAATTACTGCTTTGAAACTGGGAGTATGACTAGAATACTAGAAACATTAAGATGGGAGTCTCTCAAGAAAGGGGGAAGAGACAGTAGGCTCATTCTATTTTGGTATTTATGAACTACTTTGCCCCCAACTGTTGCCCCTAAAGATAATATAAGTATACATGAAAGTTAATAGTATGGCAAGATGGATTTAATGTTGGCTGGAGTTTAATGACCCAGTCAGCAGTGTTTAAATAGAGGATCTTACATGGGTGTTCATGTATTATTGAATTTATTAAACTCGTTGTTTTCATGTATTATTGAATTTATTAAACGAGTTGAGGAAAAGGGATAAAATGCGAGGCTTTGGCGAGCATTTTATCCCTTTTCTTCAACGAGTTTAATAAATTCAATAATACATGAGCACGAATGCAAGATTCTATTTATCATATGACATTTAAAACGCATTTTATTCACGATTGTTTAACAAAAATGTCAATATTCCGCCGTTAGTAAACGCGACGTCGTTAAAGACGTCGTACATGTAACGTTACGGGACGTATCTAGCTAATTTGCATATTTAATCCACTAGTGGATTATCGAATTTATTACATGGCGTTATTACACTCTCAGACGCGACGTCATATGATAAAAGGACACATTTTACTTTTTTCCATGTACTTAAGTTCGCCTGGAATAAACACTTTAAACTAAACAGACTAACCATTAACTTAAGTGTAGTTTCTTTCCACTAAAATAGGTCACAGCGATCATGTTTTGTAATTGATATTGGTTGTATGCTCTGATGAGGTTTCAGAAGAGTCTGGTATACAGAAGCCAAAATCTGCCAATGACCAAGTGGTTCTTGAGATAGTTTGTCAACAAGCTCTTACCATGTTAAAATGTACAAAGGGGCATTATACAAAAGTATATCAAAATTTAACCAATTCAACTACATACTGGTTCCAAACAGCCTGTAGTTTTCAAGAGCCTAGTCCAAGCTCTTCTCGAGATTTTTTGCTTGCAAGTTTTCTGTATTCCAAAATGCTTATATCAGTCAAATTCAGATACAAAATTATGCCAAAATTTAATCACTTCAACTTCACCTTAGTTCAAAATCGTCTGCAAACTTTCAAGAGCCTAGCCTATCACATGAACAAGTCCGTGACATGAACTTCACCTAAATAGAAGTGGTGGCAATGATCAGGAATCGATACAATCAACCCACAGCTCCCATCAGAGACACAAAAGGGGAAAAACACAGACATGAATTAACAGACCCTAATGGAAATATCGAAAGCGGCAAGCCAAAAGGACAGTTTATTTCCCTCAAAATGGCCAATAGGCTATCCAAAATAATAAAAGCGACACAAACACCCAAAGACAAACCATAACAAATATAAACCGCGACAAAACAGCCTTGAAAGGGTCAGCGGAAACGAATCCACCGGGGCTTAAATCGATTTTAAGTAGCTACAATCCTCGCCCTTACTTCCGTCGCGATTTAGACATAATTTGTTCAGTCCGTATGAAGGCAGGGGTTTATACCGCAGGTAAAGGATGTAGCCGTTGTTGCACATTTCTGTACTGGCCATATACAGACTCAATAAAACCGAGTCTGCTATTTTCGTTTATTTGGTGTATTCTTTGCTCCCAAAGGATCCAACAATTAAGAACTTATTTACGCAGGTACACATTATGTTTCTAATTTCTGTTCCAAGACAAAGATTATGGGTGCTCGTTGTGGGTGCTTGTTAGAACCGCTTCTTTTCAGCACAAACAGGAAAAATATCACGGATTTCATCAAAACGTAGTCATTTTTTAAATTTGAATAATTAGAGATACTGCAGGCGATAACCAAAACCCCGTATTATAATCTGTTTATCACATCTCGTTTCTATATTTATACGGCGGATCGCCATATTTACATATTGATAGATCCGCCAAATGTAGTTGTTTATGTGAATTCGGAACTGTATTGTATCCGTAACCAAGGTCACAAAATGGGGGTTTGACTGTGAAAATGTTTGACATCCCTGGTCGTGTCTCTTCTAGTGTTCACACTTTTCATGTCATCCACAAATGTGTGTGTTTTGTCAATTGACACCTCTCTCACTCTCTTCGGCCATGCTTTTTCACAGACTCACGTTTCATATAAAATGGTAAAAGGGTGGGGTTCGTCTTTTATGAAACGAGTTCCTGTGCACTGTCTCGATTTAACTCTTATGCACCAGTCATTTGTAACCACTCCCCCCACCTACGGGGATAGCGGGGACAATGACTTTTGACTTTTCGCAGCCCTGCTAGAAGCCCTGCACTGCGGGGGACCTCCAGAAGGTCAAAGCCCTGCTGTTTATAATACATGTAGTTAATTCCACTGGGGGTATATCTGCATAATATCAAAATCCCCGCATTAACCCGGCAGTGCGGGGGAACACAGAGGGTAACTACCCCCCACATTAGCCCCGCTATCCCCCGCCTATCCCCGTAGGTGTGTGTGTGTGGGTGGGGGGGGGGGGCAGTGGTTACAAATGATTAGTGCATTAACATCCGTTCAACTGGTTGTTGGTTGTTGATGCTGAGCGTTCAGCGGTCGTTGATGCCGTTTTATCTTGCGTCACTGTGGAGGCCTACTGATATTGGCTTAAAGATGTGCAAGGCCTGTGGTAAATGGAGGGGAGGGGGTCGAGGTTGTTTTGCTTCAGTTTCTACACTTTCATTAATTTTCCGCAGTCGTCCATGTACTTAATTTTCATCTCCCCTGTTCCTCTTCTATCTCTTCTACAAATTTCTCTTTTTTCCTGTGAGACGACACAAAACAACACACAAAGAATGACGTGAACACAATCAATTTGACAGATTACGCTAGAATGTTTACATCACGTGATGACGTAGTTGTTAGTGATGACGTAGTTGTTAGCAATGACGGTGTCACTGATGATTTTTAAAGAAGGTGAATCGATGTTTTACGTTTAAAGGTCTGGACGTATATTAGCCGCGCACGATAACCTCTCTTAATGTAAAAATACATTACTTCCGGTTATTAGCCCGGCAGGGCAAAAAATGGTTATCAGGGGCAGTGTCCATAACCTTCGGTATGTACCGCTGTTATCGCATATGCAAAATTGTGGTTATAGGCGTTAATATAGAAAGAAGTATGTGATAATGCACTATATCACATGGGTGTGTATTTTGCTAAAATGCGTTTTCCTGTGCTAAAATGGTTAAGTCCAGAAAGGGGCATAGTTTGTTCATTTTTATAAGATTATTCCTAAATTTCATCAGGTCATTTTCATACTGATTCCAGACTGCCAGCAAAATTTCAAATCCTAGAGCAAGTCGTTCTTACAAGCTTTTGCTAGTCCAAAATGCCACAAAGAGGAACAATTTGATCAAATTTTCTGGAAATTATACCCAAACAAGATTGCTGACCAGAAGGAAAAACATATGTGTTTGCTACGAGAACTTAATTTTTCATACACAATCCACATTTGAAATTTCAGAACCCCAGCATATATGGTTCCTGAGATATGATACATCCTATAGTGTGTGACAGACGGACGGACTATTGAATAGACGGGCAGACAAACAAAGCAAAAGCCATATGTCCCAAAAACGTCATCAAGGTTGGGGGTAGAAAAAACAAACAAAAGCAATAAGATGTCCTCAGAACGTTTTTCGAACTTCGGGGCATAATGAATACCAGAAAATGTGTTTTAAATGTAAAATGCTGAAATATTCAAAGGACAATAACCGAAAAACAGTTTTAACAATTTTTTTTTCAAAGTAAGTCAGGTCCACTCAAAATTACCTATTAGCCTGTCAAGTTTCAATACAAAAGCTCAATACAAGTTTTGAGATATTTTGTTTACACGGTTGAAACATATAGAAACTGCGAAAGGGCGATGATTCAATGAGAACAGTCAGACTCTTTTCAAAGGTTATTCAGGTCATCTACTCATGATTCTCTATCAGCATATCAAGTTCCAAGGCAATGGCTTGAACAGGCTTTGAGATAGCTTGCGTTCAAGTTCAAACTGCCTGATTTTTCAACGGATCATAACTCAAAGAAAATTTCCAGATCGTTTTAGTAGTTTTTCAGGTTATTCTACTCATTATTCCCTATCAGTCTGTCAAGTTTCAAGGCAATAGTTAAACTGTTTTTAAGATATTTTGCTTACAAGGTTAAAATGCTAAATTGTGTATAGGGCATAACACAAGATATTTTTTTTCAAAATTTAACCAGTCATTGACACATTGCCGCCTATCAGGCTGTCAAGTTTCAAGGAAATACCTTAAATAGTTTAAGAGATGTTTTGCTTTGAAATTCAAAATTAAGATTCCTTAATTTTTAAAGGGCCATAACTGAAAAAAAAAAAAACAACAACAAAAACTAGATGTGTTTGTGAAACACTGATGCCCCCGGACTGCGCCATTCACAAGTTATGCCAATGTTGCCAATGTTAAAATTTTTAAAAAGGTAGAACACAGGTCAAAGTCAAGGTCACTAGATTAAAAATTATGGTACCACTGCAAAGGCCTTGTGAATAGGAATGCATATGTGAAATATGAAAGCCTTATCAGTAACTATTCAAAAGTTATGCCCAATGTTAAGGTTTTCTCGGACAGATAAACAAACATTGTTTTTAAAATGTAGGTCAAATGTCAAGGTCAGTGTCACGAGATAAAAAAAATATGGTACCACTGGAAAGGTCTTATGCCAATAAATGTGGCGAAACACATAAAAGCATACATTGTTTATCATATATGTTTAATATAGCAAGTAGAACAGAGGTCAGAATAATATGATGGCAGTTGTCAAATCAACTGAATAGATATGTGAGTTTTACTTATTTCTCTTTGTATACTATTTCAGAGAACATCTTTCTAAAAGTCCCTTTGGTATCATCTATCCTTCATTACTATCACAATTGGTTGCATCCGTCCGTAATATTCTCAGTTTATAGTCCTTCTGTGTTTTTACTGCCCTCTTCTTGTCTTCAGTTACTGATAGTGCTATCCCGTTGGCAACGACGTCAAGAGTCAACTAACGCAACGTCTTATGACGTAATGTAAGTAATATGTATCCAAATATAACTTTTATTAACTGAATGTTACTTTAACTATTTTAACTGCGAAGAAATGACATATTAACAACAATAATATTAATACACAAAATTCATAAATGACATGCAAAATAAAACAAACATTAAACATAAATTTTATAGATAAATTCACGATCATTCCGTGACAATGAATGCCCATGTGAAATATGAAAAACAGAAGTGGAGGCAATGATCAGGAATCCATACAATCAGTTTCCATTCAAAAGTTATGCTCAATGATAAGTTTTTGGCGGACGGACAGATAGACAGACCAAAAACTAAATGGGCATAAAATATCTGATATGTTCTATAAAGGGTTATCCTTTGGAAGCAAGGAATACACCACAGAACTAAAAATATGGAGTGTACATGTTTTCTGGGCCAGACTAGCTAGTTGCGGCGAATTAGGCATCATCAGGGACCCTCATATATTTTCATAATTCCACAATGGAATCAATGATCCCAAAGGACAAGAAAATATAATCTACACTATGATGTAGGGCAGGGAGACGTTTTACCGCCGCCACACATTGCCACACATCAGCTGTAGTGAAGTTAAATATGTTCTATAAAGGGTTATCCTTTTGAAGCAAGGAATACACAACATGGAGTGTACATTTTTTCTGGGCGAGACTAGCTAGTTGCGGCCAATTGGGCCTCATCGGTGACCCTCAGATATTTTCTCAAAATTCCACAATGGAATCAATGATCCTAAAGGACAAGAAAATATGATCTACACTATGATGTAGGTCAGGCAGACGTTTTACCGCCGCCACACATTCCAACACACCAGCTGTAGTGAAGTTAAATATGTTCTATAAAGGGTTACCCATTGGAAGCAAGGAATACACCACAGAACTAAAAGTATGTTGTGTACATGTTTTCTGGTCGAGACTAGCTAGTTTCGGCCAATTAGGCCTCATCAGTGACCCTAAGATATTTTCAAAATTCCACAATGGAATCTATGATCCCAAAGGACAAGAAAATATAATCTACACTATGATGTAGGGCAGGGAGACGTTTTACCGCCGCCACACATTCCAACACACCAGCTGTAGTGAAGTTAAATATGTTCTATAAAGGGTTATCCTTTGGAAGCAAGGAATATACCACATAACTAAAAATATAAAGTGTACATGTTTTCAGGGCGAGACTAGCTAGTTTCGGCCAATTAGGCCTCATCAGTGAACCTCAAATATTTTCAAAATTCCACAATGGATCAATGATCCCAAAGGACAAGAAAATATAAACTACATTATGATGTAGGGAAAGTTTATCAGGTTTTCACCCATCATTTACCATCGGCAAAGTTTCTAGGCAAAAGTTCCTTGAATGTTTTGAAGATATCTCGCTTACAAACTTACGAGGGATGTTAGAACAGAATTGCTTATTTCTATCTAGAGACTTCAAATTTCAAGTCAGCCCAAAAGTGCTCATTTCATGCCCTCGAAGTACTCCCCACTTTTGTTCTTTTGTTCATCAGTCAACAAATGTGGCACCCATCTAGCAGAAATCTTTCTGACTTTAAGATGCTTCTTCAAAATCAGATGAACCGTTGATAGGGATATGCCTACCTTTCGTGCAATATCACGAACTGCAAATCGGTAATCTCCTCTAATGATTTCCTTTTTTTTTTTGGAAAAGCTTTCTTTACGAGATGTAGATTTTTGCCTACCTAATTTCGGAGCATTTGTTATGGACTCTACACCGCCGAACTGTGTCATAAGACACACAAGGATAGCTTTTAAAAAGCTGAAACGGCCCGCCTAGCATTTGATTCCCATGTTTTCTCAATAAACGTAACAGCTGTGAATGAATATTTCACCTTTTTCTTCAACTTGTTTTTCATGGAACATTTTGTTTGAAAGATGCGGTTCGTTAAATGTTGAATAACAAATAAAAGCAAAATAATTCGTGGCACATTTATTGATCGGGTGGTAACGTTAATTAGGTGGGACTGAATCTGATTTTTTTTTGTATAAAAGTGCCTTTAGAAACGGGGAAGTAATATACACAGATTTCTTTGCCGAATCGTTACAGGGTCACTGATGAGGCTTTATACGACATGGATATTATACGACAGACTGCATGCATGGTAGTTAACCCAATCACGGTTGGCAACTTTGCTTCCCTCTTTAATTGCACGCCGGTGGGTCAGGCCTCGGATTCTATGACGGCTCCAACGTAAAGGCTTATTGAAAATTAAAGAGATAATGTTGGTTGGTGCCTGATGCTCTGTCTCTGGTCGGGCTCATCGGAGTCTAACTGTTGGTTTTCTTTTGCTCCAGCATTTCAGTGGTTTCTTGCTGTCGAGTCCTCACCGTTGTCTCACCTCTGTGGTTCTTTGATTTCTGTGTTCACGGAGATGTTGCACTGATAAGTTAGGAGGCCTTCATGCGGACTGAGCAAATTATTTGTCTAAATCGCGACGGAAGTAAGGGCGAGGATTGTGGCCACGTAAAATCGATTTAAGCCCCCCAGTGGAAATCTTCCACTGACCGTTCCAAGGCGGCTCTTCTGTGGCGATTTATTTATGTTGTTGTTTGTTACTTACTGTGTGTATCACTTGTGTCTTTTAATTTTGGATGGCCATATGGCCATTTTGTGGGAAAGTAACTGTCCATATGGCCTTCCTTTGTTTAGGTTTCCATTATGGTCTGGTCGCTTAATGTTTGTATTTCTTTCCCTTTGGTGTCTTTTATGGATGGAGTAAGTTAATTGTATCAATTCCTGATCTTTGTTTTACTTCTACTTTATTAGCCGAAACTACGTAGTATGACCCATCTTCTTTCTTATGAATGTTTTCATTGCTCTTAAAGGAACTCATGTTTGATTTTTATTTATAAAGACTCTTTGTCACGTGACTTCCGGTGAGTGGGAGGTTAAGCTAGCCCGCGGCTCCGTTCAGCCTCACACACACCCAAAGGCAGCGTGCGTCAAGATAGACGAGGGGTGGTCCAATCGAGAAAGAACAAGGTCCAAGTAACACAAATATTTATTTGCAACGTCACTTCAATAAAACAGTACACATCACACACTCACACTTATGGAAAACAACAGTTAATCATGGCCATGTGCATAATGCTCTTAGGAGCAATAAGTTAATTCCTTATCTGTTCCCATTTTGGCATATACGATATGTGTTCATGTTTTGAACCATACACGTTTAAGGAGATCTCTGATACACGGGACGCCTGTATGCCTCCTTCACGCGTCCTTCATGTTGGAGATTCTTCCTTCATATAAGAGATTCGTTTCTGACTTCGTCAAGTATGGATTACCCTTTTGGCTTGACAAAATAGTCGATTAGATGCTACTACGGGCCACAGGCCATTGGTAGATCATAAAGCCTTGTAGATGTCTGAAATTAACGAACATCTCATAATAATCTCTGCTAACCTCAACTTTTCAAATTCTCTCCCTGATGTGTGATGCCATGCCCGCGCAAGTGGGGGGTTGTGAAACTTTCAGGATAATTTGACCTTTGACAAAATGCGATAAATGAAAGCCACCCCTCATTGCACGGGAAACCTGCATAACAGATCACTAGGAGCGGGCAAGCGAGCGTTATATCAACGTAAATTCGACGTCAACGGTCATGACGTCAACGTCAATTTGACATCACGACGTTGCGGCCGAATCGACGTGGTGGGACTGATATAACCTCAGCGCACCAAAGCTTACTACATTTAAGACAAAACTATTACACTTAAGAAACGAGCTTATACATGTACAAATAAAATACAGAAACATTACACTTTTAAATGATTGAAATTGTCCCTTAGAACGGCATTGCGCAAACAACCAATGCGTTACCATAAATATAATGTTCTTCTAACAAAACATACGGCTGAAAATGACGGTGCAAAAGTTTGCCATTGTTCCCTACTTCTGCCCAGAATACGGACCGCGTCCACACGTTAGAACAGTATCGCTGCGTGAGGCCGTTCTAACGAGTACACACAATCCGCATGCCAAAGCAGAAACACGAAAAAATGAGTGCACCACCGTTATTTTAACACTGCAGCGACAATGTATCGCTCGGAGTACTCTGATATAAGTACACCAACTCTAAACTAAGGATAAAGGGTACTAACTCATGATGACAACCAGCCGTAGATGCTGGGACTCCTCGCCTTGCCAACAGACGGCGAGTAAAGGACATTATTTTGTCATCCATCATCGAGTACAGTATGCTTGCCCAGTCTTACAGGCTAGACCGGTGAGCAAAAATGTACTCCCCTCAAAATATCTGGAAAATCTGCTTGGAGCCATATGATTGATAAAAAACATATCGCGCGTAGACGCAGGTGGCGTCTGATCAGGGTCTACAGAAAATGCACCCTGGCACTATTTTATTAAAACTTTCATTGGATCTGAACAGTCTTCCAACGAAAGAAGAGAAAAAAACATGTACAATAAGATTATTGCGAAAATTCAGTGCTGCGTCTGATCAGGACCTTCAATGCAATGAAGCGCCGATAATGATGGTATGTGTGAGCTTAAACTGCGCCTGATCAGAATCTACACAAATTATATTGCAAAAAGATGCGTGCCCTATGAACAAACGCCGTCTTACACGGTATCTTTCAATCCTAACGCAGTTATCTCCCCTACTATGAACGCGGGTACATAAATCGCCAAAATTATCTACCCTTACAATAGATGGCGATCCATGTAAGCAATAGATCCAGCGCTTAAGTTCCATTTCTTCTCTGCCCAACACTAAGGTGCTCCCCTTATGTGCTGTACAGGGAAAAGAAATGGCAATATTAACACAAGAAGGATACTGACAAGCAAGAATAGCGCTGCATCTAAGAATCAAAGATAATAGATAAAAATCATTTTACTCACTGCTATCGGCCTATGCTCGATACTGCAACATCGGCTCTGGAAATAATGTCCCACACCCGATGTTGAGCGGTCAGTTACTTATATAGGGATGGGTCAGTACACGTGTACGATCATGCGATGGCCTTGCCACAATAGCTCGCAAAGTCGAGTCGTCTGATCGACACGCCACCTGTATGGAGGAACACATAGGCCAGCCAGCAGAGAATAACAGAGGGTTCAAGAAGGTTAGTTGGTTAGAAAATACGCCCTCTTAACAAGATCTGTCTTATTTGACAGACGTAACTTCCATCAAGAACATATGTTTAGGTGTGTGCAGGTCCGAAAACGTCCGAAAAGAACGAAGAAACCTACGTTTATCAAGAAAATTATAATTGGACAGTTTTCTTGACACGGCCTAGCTACCGTAGCACAAAACAATATAAAAATTCGGTTAACATGTAAACATGTCAGTATTGCTCTCTTGTAAGAGAACAAGTAATTACATGCCTATAAGTTTCGGGTTGAAAATAAGAAACCTTGTCGTGACAAAAGTCCCCCTTTTGGGAGGAAAAGGATATGAAAGATTTCCTTTTTCTTAACTATCGACAAGAGGTTCTTGTTAACCTGCACACAGCTATATACAACAATATACATAGAACTATGTTCATGATCTACTGAGATAATCAGCCCCTACATTTTCCGGTCCTCGGATGGCTATGATTCTGAATCGATAGGGCTGAATCTTTAATGCCCATCTCATTATACGAGGGTTAAGTCCCTTGGCGGACTGCATGTACGACAGAGGCTTATGGTCAGTTTCAAGCCAAAAACTCTACCCTCAAAAGATACTTGTGGAACTTCTCAATTCCCCATACAATGGCTAAACATTCCTTCTCAATGACAGAGTAGTTGCGTTCCCTAGGTAGAAGTTTCCTACTAGCATACGCTATTGGAAGTTTACCTTCATCCTCAAACTCTTGCAGAAGGACAGCACCAATGCCCGTGTCTGACGCATCGGTTCTAAGAATAAAGGGATGACTGTCATTAAACAAGGGCAGGCGAAGAATAGGGCTAGACGTGAAACTGTTCTTCAGCGTCTGAAAAGCTTTCTCATGACAGTCTTGCCAATCCTTGATGTTGTTAGGTCTGTCCTTCTTTGTAAAATCAGTTAACGGGGTAGCAATGGTGGCGAAATTAGGGATAAACCTCCGATAAAAGCCTGCCAAGCCAAGGAAAGATCTGATCTGCTTCTTAGTTTTGGGTCTGGGTGCCTCCTTAATGGCATGAATTTTGTCTTCTTGCGGTCTTAACGTCTGCTCGACGATACTGTGACCAAGACAATCAATCTTATCAAACCCAATCATGCATTTCGAATGTTTCGCCGTCAAACCAGCTGACCTGAGGCGGTCAAGAACCTGACGTAGAGACGTCACATGCTCCCTCCATGTTTGGGTAAAAATCCACATATCATCAACAAAACTGTCAACATTGGAAAGGTCACGCAAAACCTTACGCATCAGCCTACAGAAAGAAGCACTGGCATTTACCAATCCAAACGGCATTGTTTTGAATTGGAAAAGCCCTTTAGGAGTTTCAAATGCAGTGAGAGGTTTTGCCGCCTCGGCGAGGACTAACTGCCAATAACCTTTACAAAGATCCATTTTCGTGAAGTACCTATGGCCAGACATTCTATTGATAACTTCCTCAATATTCGGCATAGGTTCTGCATCGAATTCCGTAATCATGGTTAGCTTACGGAAATCGATACAAAACCGTATCGATCCGTCCTTCTTTGTAACAAGAACGATCGGCGAGGAATATGGCGAAACCGAGGGCTCAATAACATCGAACTCAAGCATTTCCTGAAGTTCCTTTTCCATGACGTCACGCGTCTTATATGGGATAGGATAACCCTTAGACCTCACTGGTTCCGTCGTCAGCAGTTTTATATCATGTTTGATTAGGTCAGTACGACCCGATATACTCGTCAATACGTCCGGATACTGACTTATGAGCGACTTAATTTCATTTTGTTGTTCCGGCGTTAACTTATCCGAAACTTGGACTTCTTCAAATGATTCATTATCAGTTCCTAATGGGAAAATACAATCATTTAATGATAGTACGTCGCTCTCATCGTCCTCAGTGGAAGGAACCGATTCTGCTGACAAAAGGCAATGTGACGCAGTATGCCGTTCGACGTACTGCTTTAGCATATTTGCATGATATGTCTTCACTACCCCCTCTACATCAATTCTGTAGTCCATTTTATTAACTACCTCCTCAACTACATACGGGCCTTTCCATTGTAATAGCAACTTGTTGCTACTAGTGGGAAGTAAGATGAGAACTTTATCTCCCACTTTAAACTGGCGCGACTTCGCGCGCGTATCATAGTACTTTTTTTGCCTGATTTGAGCCTTCCTAATGTTTTCATGTGCTAATTTACACGTTTCCTCAATTCTATTCCTCAAATCAATAACATATTGATAAGTTGAATGCACCTGTTCGTTCTCTACCTCCTCTGACCAAAGGTCCCTCAAAATAGACATTGGGCCTTTGACATTACGACCAAACAATAGTTCAAAAGGCGAGAAACCAAGACTCTCTTGAGGAACTTCTCTTACAGCAAACAACAATGCGGGTAAATACTTATCCCAGTCTCTGGGTCGTTCAGCACTCAACTTGCGCAGCATCTGCTTCAGGCAAGCATGGAATTTTTCAATTAAGCCATTTGTCATCGGATGATAAATCGATGCCGTTAACTGCTGTAATGAAAGCAACCTACTGACCTCCTTCATGATCTCAGAGGTAAACTGGGTACCACAGTCTGAAAGCAACTCATCAGGTACACCAACTCTACTGAACATCTCGACAAGGGCCTCCGCTACCCGCTCAGTTTCAATACTAGGCAATGTCACCGCCTCAGGATATCGCGTGGCATAATCAATTAAGGTCAAAATGTACCGGGACTTCCGATCAGACCGAGGTTCAATGGGACCGACAATATCAACAGCCACCCTCTTGAATGGTGTATCAATAATCGGCATTCTACCTAAAGGTACCTTAGGGACACGACCCTTTGGTATGGTTCTCTGGCAAATGTCGCACGACTTACAAAACCTAGATACATCGCCACAAACACCAGGCCAATAAAACTCCGATACAACTCTGTCCAAGGTTTTTCTGATACCCAAGTGTCCTGCCAATAAAGATTCATGGGCAAGCTTAAGAACCTTTTCTCTATAACCAGAAGGAACAATAGGTTGTAATGAGGTCTTATTGCCGAGAGTGAACTGCCTATACATGAAGTCTTTCTTACTGACAAACTTAGCTTCACCTCTATTCAAGCCTCTAGTGATCGAAACTGTCCCAGATTGTACCCTACGCCTGATCAAGTGCAAACTAGAATCACTCTGCTGAGTAAGTTTGAAAGCTTCCCTGTCACCACTCAAAATCTGTTCCTGGACCTTAAGTTTTCTATACACTTTTTCTTCATTCCTAGCTTGTGACCTGGTAACCACACTAGCTGCATTATCTGCCGAGAAATGTGACATATCAGGCAGCTTAGAACCGTCAATATTACCAATAACCAAGTCGTAAAGTGTATCATCCATGCATAATGCCTCAGTAGTACCTTTGAAAAAGGGACAATCTATATCAATTAGTGCCATAGGACAAACATTGGAAGTCTGATCAATCAATGTGACCTCAGATTCCTTATCAATCAACTGATCATCAGATATCAAACATCTACGAATTACCACACCAGTACACCCAGTATCTCGTAATACCACTACCTTTTTTCCATTTACCAAACCGGGAGCTGTGGGTAACCTAGACTTCAAGAAATAACAAATCCCTTCCTTATCCTTACTCCAAGAAGTATCAATACCGTCTTTCACTGGATAAGCACTCTGCATATCACTATCAATAATAGAGTCACTGTTATTTCTATTTGCTCTACAAAAGCTTATCTGATGATCTCCCTTAGCTGTACTACTGTTTTGATTCTGATGCATTCCTCTACCGCGTCCGCGATAATCTCCTCGACCTCTTCCGCGTCCGCGGTTAGCACCACGACCAATATTATGGTCAGCCGTATTGTCAACCGTTTTATTTTCCACTATATTCGCGCTCGAAACCATCTTACGGCTGGGATGGTTCCAGCACTTAAATGTTAAGTGCGCCTTACCGCATATACCACACTTTATGTCCGGTTTCTTACCGGAAGTGGTATCATTATTTTTGTTTAGATCGTTGGGCTTATTTTGAGGCCCCCCTTTTCCACCTTGTGCTGCCTTCGACACACAGCTAAGGACACCGCCTCTCGCTTCCGCAAAGAGATCGGCCTCCTTAGCCATGTCAGATACACTTTCAAATTCCCTAGGCTTCAAATGAACGTACAATTCCCTATTGCAACATTCCAAAAATTGATCCCTTGCCATAAAATCACAGACTGCGTCATATGATTTCGTAACATTACCAAGGGACAACCACTTATCAAAATAACTTCTCAGTCTGCCACTGAATTGTATAAAAGTTTCACTCTTAACTGGTTGGTTGGTTGGTTGGTTGGTTGATTTGAGGTTTAACGTCCCCGTCAACACTGTAAAGGTCATTTTGGAGACGTTGCTTCCAATTTTGTGGGACTTTTACCCGACATTGAGATGAAATGACATCTCAAGCCCTGTCATCCAATGAAACCAATAGGGTTTATTAGCATGGACGGTCCGCCTCGCACCGCGGTTCCTGGACAGGCTTAGATCCTCTAAGCTGTTTACCAGTACTAGTGTGCAGGCCAGATTCAGCTCTGCGTGGAAGCATCGTGCAGCCCATATATTTCTTCAAGCCCCTATGGGCGGGGGCGGTACTCTTAACTGGTCTCTCGTAACGAAACTTTTTACGGAAACCTCTTTCAGTCATGTCAAAGTTTTTCAGCAATGCCTCTTTGAGCTTAACATAATCATTGCATCTTCATTTGAGAGCCTATCATAAACTTCCAGGGCACGGCCTTTTAATAATGCACTCAAATTTATAGCCCAACGATCTGTTTCCCACTTATTCGCGGTCGCGTATTTCTCAAACCGCGACATGTAACTATCCATCTTATCCTTTGCCTCGTCAAAGTAAGGCAACTTAGGATCCTTAGCGCGCGCTGCTTTCTCAGTCTGTTCATGCGCGATTCTAACGTTTGTCGTCAAACGACAAACGTTCGCGTTCCAACCTAATGTTCAACTCCGCTAGTTCCTTCTCATGGGCCAATTTAGACAACTCTAATTCTCTTTCCTTCCTTTCAAATGCCTGCTGTTCCTTAACCCAATTTTGGAGTTCCTGCCCCTCATAACCTAAGCGGGTTCCTTGTTCCAATAACTTGTCCATTTTGGAATGACGTATAATTACACGTCGGTCAAAATAAAAATGGCAAATGCTATAAAACTAGCAAAATATTTCACCAGATAGATATATTGTGCATAAGACCAGATAAAATACTGATCAAACAAGCTACTTAATGTTGTTAAGCAAGCTTAATTCATAAAAACGTCAAAATTTGAACGTCACAATTGGCATTACGTTTATCATAACTCACAAATAGGAACGTGACTCCAAATGATCATTACCATTGAAGCTACGCCTCGCGTATTAACACAATATCACTGATGAACGTCAATAACGACGTTATTCTGACGTTGTATTGACGTTAGACTTACGTGACGTCACGGACAAGAAACATAATTCAAAAGGGGTGTGTGTGATAATTCGGGTTTAACGTCGCTTTCAACAATTTTTCAGTCATATCACGACGGTGTCTGGTTGCGACAGGGAGCTCAATGCTCACGTTTATAGTGCTGCCTCACTGAAGTATCATGTCCCAGACACATTACATGATACCACACCCAGTCACATTATCCTGACACTGGATCGACCAGTCCTAGCTCTACCCCGTAAATCTGAGTGCCAAACGAGGAGCAGCTTGTACCATTTTTAACGACTTTGGTATGTCGCGGCCCGGGATCGAACCCGAGACCTCCCGTTCCCCGGAGCGGACACTCTACCAACTGAGCTATCGGGGCCGGTATTAATTCAAAAGGGGAAAACTCAACAAAAAGCACCACGACAACGGGAAGCTATAAGGGATATACACAACGGAACATTGAGCGGTAACACTAGGCTGACGTTAATAATTGGAAACCCTAACCACCATCCGAGAAAAGGATGAAGCTGTATCTCAGTATTCCCTTAAGTTACTAACTCCTTACATGATTTTCATTCACATGATTTGATTTCACAGTACTATAACAATACTTGAACATACATGTAGCTTCATATCACAAACCGCTACATCCACAAAAATATAAAAAAATGGGCTCTTGGACTATGAGAACACCACATGCAAATGAGCCCGTTTATAACTTAAGACCTTCACTTTCTTTCAAAGACCTTATCCCAGTTCTGACACCAATGTCACGTGACTTCCGGTGAGTGGGAGGTTGAGCTAGCCCGCGGCTCCGTTCAGCCTCACACACACCCAAAGGCAGCGTGCGTCAAGATAGACGAGGGGTGGTCCAATCGAGAAAGAACAAGGTCCATGTAACACAAATATTTATTTACAACGTCACTTCAATAAAACAGTACACATCACACACTCACACTTATGGAAAACAACAGTTAATCATGGCCATGTGCATAATGCTCTTAGGAGCAATAAGTTAATTCCTTATCTGTTCCCATTTTGGCATATACGATATGTGTTCATGTTTTGAACCATACACGTTTAAGGAGATCTCTGATACACGGGACGCCTGTATGCCTCCTTCACACGTCCTTCATGTTGGAGATTCTTCCTTCATATAAGAGATTCGTTTCTGACTTCGTCAAGTATGGATTACCCTTTTGGCTTGACAAAATAGTCGATTAGATGCTACTACGGGCCACAGGCCATTGGTAGATCATAAAGCCTTGTAGATGTCTGAAATTAACGAACATTTCATAATAATCTCTGCTAACCTCAACTTTTCAAATTCTCTCCCTGATGTGTGATGCCATGCCCGCGCAAGTGGGGGGGTGTGTGAAACTTTCAGGATAATTTGACCTTTGACAAAATGCGATAAATGAAAGCCACCCCTCAATGCACGGGAAACCTGCATAACAGATCACTAGGAGCGGGCAAGCGAGCGTTATATCAACGTAAATTCGACGTCAACGGTCATGACGTCAACGTCAATTTGACGTCACGACGTTGCGACAGAACCGACGTGGTGGGACTGATATAACCTCAGCGCACCAAAGCTTACTACATTTAAGACAAAACTATTACACTTAAGAAACGAGCTTATACATGTACAAATAAAATACAGAAACATTACACTTTTAAATGATTGAAATTGTCCCTTAGAACGGCATTGCGCAAACAACCAATGCGTTACCATAAATATAATGTTCTTCTAACAAAACATATGGCTGAAAATGACGGTGCAAAAGTTTGCCATTGTTCTCTACTTCTGCCCAGAATACGGACCGGGTCCACACGTTAGAACAGTATCACTGCGTGAGGCCGTTCTAACGAGTACCCACAATCCGCATGCCAAAGCAGAAACACGAAAAAATGAGTGCACCACCGTTATTTTAACACTGCAGCGACAATGTATCGCTCGGAGTACTCTGATATAAGTACACCGACTCTAAACTAAGGATAAAGGGTACTAGCTCATGATGACAACCAGCCGTAGATGCTGGGACTCCTCGCCTTGCCAACAGACGGCGAGTAAAGGACATTATTTTGTCATCCATCATCGAGTACAGTATGCTTGCCCAGTCTTACAGGCTAGACCGGTGAGCAAAAATGTACTCCCCTCAAAATATCTGGAAAATCTGCTTGGAGCCATATGATTGATAAAAAACATATCGCGCGTAGACGCAGGTGGCGTCTGATCAGGGTCTACAGAAAATGCACCCTGGCACTATTTTATTAAAACTTTCATTGGATCTGAACAGTCTTCCAACGAAAGAAGAGAAAAAACATGTACAATGACATTATTGCGAAAATTCAGTGCTGCGTCTGATCAGGACCTTCAATGCAATGAAACGCCGATAATGATGGTATGTGTGACCTTAAACTGCGCCTGATCAGAAGCTACACAAATTATATTGCAAAAAGATGCGTGCGTACGTGCCCTATGAACAAACGCCGTCTTACACGGTATCTTTCAATCCTAACGCAGTTATCTCCCCTACTATGAACGCGGGTACATAAATCGCCAAAATTATCTACCCTTACAATAGATGGCGATCCATGTAAGCAATAGATCCAGCGCTTAAGTTCCATTTCTTCTCTGCCCAACACTTAGGTGCTCCCCTTATGTGCTGTACAGGGAAAAGAAATGGCAATATTAACACAAATAGGATACTGACAAGCAAGAATAGCGCTGCATCTAAGAATTAAAGATAATAAATAAAAATCATTTTACTCACTGCTATCGGCCTATGCTCGATACTGCAACATCGGCTCTGGAAATAATGTCCCACACCCGATGTTGAGCGGTCAGTTACTTATATAGGGATGGGTCAGTACACGTGTACGATCATGCGATGGCCTTGCCACAATAGCTCGCAAAGTCGAGCCGCATGATCGACACGCAACCTGTTGGTTAGAAAGTACGCCCTCTTAACAAGATATGTCTGATTTGACAGACGTAACTTCCATCAAGAACATATGTTTAGGTGTGTGCAGGTCCGAAAACGTCCGAAAAGAACGAAGAATCCTACGTTTATCAAGAAAAACATAATTGGACAGTTTTCTTGACAAGGCCTAGCTACCGTAGCACAAAACAATATAAAAATTCGGTTAACTTGTAAACATGTCAGTATTGCTCTCTTGTAAGAGAACAAGTAATTACATGCCTATAAGTTTCGGGTTGAAAATAAGAAACCTTGTCGTGACACTCTTGAAAAAGCATCACTTTACGTCGTAGGACTGCTTACGCTCTAAGATGATCATTTGAGCAGTATTTCATATATTTTTAAAGACATCAAAATTGGCTCAGTGGTTTTATTTAAATAGAAATATAATCTATACTATGATGAAGCAATGAGAAACGTTCGATCGCTACCACACGACACTTAATACAAGCTGCAATGAAGTGAAAATGAAACTGTGTGTCTTGAAGTTGTTTTTTGGAAAAGTAACTTGGGTGAAAATACATTGTTTTGTCACTTTTCCATTCAAATACAGTTGATCTTGACGTAGAATTAGGCAAGGTAAACAAAGTTAATAAGTCCGGTAGGGCTACAGTCTCCCAATGCAGCATACCAATCTTCAAGCTTCCTGAAAGAAGATCTGTAAATTTTACCGTGTATGGACATGGTGACCGTCTTGATCATGAGGCCCAGATCTTATGTACAACTTTATGTTTCCAATCCCGGGGGGTCCATGTGTAATTTCGTTTATTCAGCCCAGTAGTTTCAGAAGCGGCGAAAATAAAATAACTAAATTGGTAGTATTCAGGATAGAGATCTAGAAAAGACCTTAACCTTTCGTATTTTATAAAAGTTCATTTATCTGATTGCACAATTCTACTTTCATGTCATAGGCTACGATAGAATAAGAAAATTCATTGTGTTGCCTTTTTCAGTGGAGAAGGAATACTTATGTATACTTGCCAGTATGAACTTGGCGAAATGTCGTAGAATGACAGTACTTTGAAATCCTATGAGTACGAGGCTGGACATAATCAAGAAGGGACTCAGCAACAAGGCCGTTCACTATCTTATGGAAAAGACAAAGACGTGCCGCTGAAAGTCTTTCTTCAAGGGGTTGCCAGTCCAGCTTGTGTAATAATGAAGCTAGGTTAGTTTTTTTTTCTGGCATAGTCATTCATGGTCTATCGAGCTGCACGTCTCTGGAACATTTCACCGTATGGGTGTTCCTTTTTGTATGGGGTCCCATATGACTGAAGCACACTCCAGCTGGGGACGCACAAGGATAATAATGTAATCTTGTAATTTCGATAGGGATTTTTTAACCTGCACACGGGATGGGTCTTCCTGCACATGGGCGCCAGTTAACGTTCCGATCCGAAGGACGGTGTACTTTGTGGCATTCATCCTTACAAATGATGCCAGTGAAGCATGTTCGAACACCGCAATTTTATTACCGCTGCCGGGAATCGAACCGGGGGCCTGTAGCATCATTGGCAAGTGTACTCACCACAAAACCACCACGCTTGTCTTCACTTTTGTAAAAAATGTTATCTGGCTGACTCGGAATAAGGTTGACCTTCAATGTGAAAGCAGATGTATCTGTTCTACTGTTTTTCGTTTCCTGGTTGTCATAGTACAAGATTGCTAGCTTACTTTATGTATGAAACGGGAATCAACTTTTGGAATCTTTGGCTATTATACAAGTTTCCATATTTACTAGCACACTAATAAAGCATACTCATGAACAGCTTTGTTATTTGACTATGCAATCCTATAACTACACAAACTAATATGTGCTAAGCTTTTGTAAATGCTATAGGACGGTCCATCGAATTACCCCAAGTAAACTTTACAGCTGCCATCTGGGCCAAGATGTTTTTTTAACCTTTTATTTCCTGGCATGGTATGTGAAAGAATGTATTATGTCCCCCTTCGATATACAATCGAATCAGTTTATTTGTATCCGCCGTCCTTACCTTTGACCTTTTAAACATGAACATCGAGTCAAAAGCAGGCGTTACCAGAGGTCGGGTATAAAAGCCAAGGCCGCGGCGGGCCGGGCCGAGCCGCCGAGCCAAAATTTCCGATCCGATGATTTTATATTTCGTCTCTTGTTATAATTAAGATATATATCTAGGTCAGTTGGGTATCAAATTATTATAAATAACATATTTGATAAATGCACGAAGGTTTATCTCTCTACATTGTTTAATTTTCTTGAAATAACCGTTTTTCCGAAATCGGGGGGTATAAAAGCCAGGGCCGGGGAAAATGATAATATTTCTTAATTTCTTTCAAATCTACAGGTTAAAGTACTTCTTTTCTGTCCTGAAAATATTTGATATTGATCATTGTCATCACTTGTCCATAGAAAAATATAACAAACATATAAGACTACCTTATGTTATCAATTTCCTTACTTTTTAATTGTTTCTGTTTTTAGAGTGACTTAATTAAAGAAAACGACGGAGAAGGACCGAAAGGGAAGAAAGTTTTGTTTACTGCTAGCTGGAACTAAAGAAAAATAAAAACTAACAATTTTTTCTCAATCATTTTAATATACACATACATGTTAACAAATATAACAATCAATTTCTATATTTCTTTAATTCCAGCTAGCAGTAACAATATTTTTTTTTACCTTTTCGGTACATTTCGGCCGTTTCCTTCAGTAAAGTTAATCTAAAAATAGAAACCATTAGAAAATAAGAAATAAGATCATTTAAGGTGATTTTGATATGTTTATTATATTTTCTATGTACACATGATAAAAATTATCAAATTTAAATAACATCGGGGCAAAAAGAATTTATTTAACCGATAAAATCGTAAGAAATTAATAAATATTTCCATTTTTCCCGGCCATGGCTTTTATACCCCTCGATTTCGTAAAATTGTTATTACAAGAAAATAAAACAATGTAGAGAGATGAACCTTCGTGTAGTTATCAAATATGTTATTCATAATAATTTTATACCAAACTGACTGCAGTATATAGCATCATTGTGCCAAAAGATGAAATATGAAATTTTTGGATCGGCATTTTTTGGCTCGGCGGCTCGGCCCGACCCGGCGCGGCGTTGGCTTTTATACCCGACCGTTACCAGAAGATAAAACGGCACAACGGACCTAAGTCGCTACCTGTCGTTAGGAGAAAGGAATTTTGTATCAATAAGACTTCTTATCAATAAGACTTTGATCTTTGTTTTACTTCTACTTTTTTACATGATATGATGATCCATTCAAACGTGGATAAGCGCATCATTCTCTCTGCGCTCGCAACAATGAACTTGTGCTAAATGGCCAAGCGTAAGCTATTTAAAGAATCATTCCCTCTTTTGTCAGGTTACCTGAAGGGTGGGTTCTTGAACCGGTCCTTTACTTGGTGTTCCATTGATGATCTCCATGATTCTATCAAGTCATCTATTCGTTGTTGCTGATGGCTGCGTCCTATATATTCTTATGACTGCCTCATTCTACAAGATAGCCTGGATAAGCTGACAGATGAATGTCACAAAGTGCACCGTCCTTCGGATCGCGACGTTAACTGGAGGTCCCTGTGCAAGGAGAACCATCCCATGTGCAGGTAAAAGATCCCTATCGTAGTAACATGAATACAGTGTAGGCTTTCATCCTGCAAATCAGGAGTATATGTAATGTACACCTGCCGAAAATGCCTTTTTGGCGTAGGCAGTGTACGAAGAAAGAAAGAAAGAACAAAAGATAGACAGATGAAGTTCAATGTGGCTAAATATCCAACGAGGTTGTCACAGCACCTCTCAAAGTATTCACTTCACCAGAAGAAAACAAGGTGAGATTAGATCCGCATTTTTGGCATCACCATTGCTGACAAGCTTGACTGTTGTCTTCTTGACCTTCTCAACCTTTTAAATCTGAAATAACATTGGGAAGCCCAACCGCTAATACATACTTTAGCCGAGGGAGAACCAGTGTTTCGTGTGCATTATCATGTGTCTGCCAGGATGCAACAGACACATGAAGTCTAAGAAATACTAATGTCCTAGTTGTTTTGAATGTGATACTAACCCCGGCTCAATGGACACGCAGGTGGACACATTTATTCCGGACTTTGAGAAGGCTTTTGACACCACCCCCTCATGAGCACCTGAAATCCAAATAATTTGGCTACGGCATTGGGGGAAGACCCTCAAATACATACATTACTTATTTTGTTAAAAAAATTAAAACCAGAGGACCAGTGGTCCTGAACCGCTCACCTGTCTGGTGACAATTTTCCTACTTAGATCAGCAGAAAATGTCATTTACCCTGCTCATAAATTTTAAAATGCCATCTCAATATTTGTTGGCATTTTAAAACTTATGAGCAGGGTAAATTTCATGCTGAAGTGAGTTGAGCGTGAAAAAAGTTTTATAACCTCGGTGCCTGGCTCACAGAAAGGGAAAATATGAGGAACTGTCCATTGGACATAAATGGTATACTGTATACAGAAGCAAATGAAACAAAAAGAAAACTTGTTCCAATTTTCACTTTGCCCCATGCAAAAGCCTAAGTCGGCAAATTTGACATTGCTGTAAAATAGGTCAAGGTCAACCCAGGGTCACCATTTGTACAAACCATGATGGGCTTGAGTACCATATGCTACATGCCAAGTTTCAAGGCCACTGGCCTTATGGTTCTGGAGAAGAAGATTTTTGAAGGCTTTTTACCATATATGGGCATGGCGGCCATCTTGGTCATGTGATCCAGACCCCGCGAACAAACTTTCGTTCCCCCATCCCACTGTGGCTCCATATGAAATTTGGCTTTGATTGGCCCTGCAGTATAGGAGAAGAAGATCTTTGAAAATGGTGGACGGACGGATGGACGGACGGACAACGGACGGACGGACGGACGACTGACCATGGCTATACTATAAGCTCACCTATGAGCCTAAAGGCTCAGGTTAGCTAAAAATCCATTATTTTCACTTTTTCCTATGCAAAAGCCTAAGTCAGCATATTTGACATTACTGTAAAAAAGGTCAAGTTCAACCCAGGGTCACCATTTGAACAAATTATGATAGGCCCGAGTACCATATGCTACATGCCAAGTTTCAAGGCCATTGGCCTTACGGTTCTTGAGAAGAAGAATTTCGAAGTGTTTTTACCATATATGGGCGTGGTGGCCATCTTGGTCATGTGATCTAGACCATATTATCAGCTTTTCATTTGTTCAACTCCCAAAGGCTCCATATTGAATTTCACTTCAATTGGCTCAGTAGTTTCTGAGAAACAAGAGGGCCATGATGGCCCTGGATCGCTCACCTGATCCATAGTGTAACAAGTGGGCCCCAGGGAGGGCCATTATTGGCGGAAGGGCTTTAATGTGCATAATGTTGAGGGAGGTCTTAAAGGTGAAGCTTCATACCAAACAAAAACAAAGGCTATAATTTGAACAATCTTGGCAAAGGTCCACTAGATGACGCTACACACCAAATATCAAAGACCTGGGCCTTGCTGTTTCAGAAAAGAAGATTTTTATAAAGATATTCCCTACATAAGCCTATGCACCAGGCTATATAAGTCTCTGTAAAACCAAAGGGCCCTGGGTGGGGGGCATTTGTGGCCCCAGGGCTATAATTTTGACAAACTTGGTAGAGGTCCACTAGATGAAGCTCCATACCAAATATCAAAGACCTGGGCCTTGCAGTTTCAGAGAAGAAGATTTTTAAAAATTTCCCTTTATAAGTCTATGTAAAACCAATCGGTCTCTGGGCGGCGACATTTTTGGCCCAAGGGCTATAATTTCAACAATCTTGGTAGAGGTCCACTAGATGACGCTTCATACCAAATATCAAAGACCTGGGCCTTCTGGTTTCAGACGAGAAGATTTTTAAAGGTTTTCCCTATAAAAGCCTATGTAAAACCAGTGGGCCCTGGCGCGGGGGCATTTTTTGGCCCAAGGGCTATAATTTGAACAATCTTGGTAACGGTCCACTTGACGAAGCTACTTACCAAATATCAAAGACCTGGGCCTTCTGGTTTCAGACAAGAAGATTTTTAAAGGTTTTCCCAATATAAGCCTATGTAAAACCAGTGGGCCCCGGGGCGGGGCCGGTTTTGGCCCCAGGGCTATAATTTGAACAATCTAGGTAGAGGTCCACTAGATGAAGCTTCATACCAAATATCAAAGACCTTGGTCTTCTGGTTTCAGACAAGAAGATTTTTAAAGGTTTTCCATATAAGCCTATGTAAAACCAGTGGGCCCCGGGGTGGGGCTGTTTTTGGCACCAGGGCTATAATTTGAACAATCTTGGTAGCGATCCACTAGACAAAGCTACATACCAAATATCAAAGACCTGGGCCTTCTGGTTTCAGACAAGAAGATTTTTAAAGGTTTTCCCTATATAAGCCTATGTAAAACCAGTGGGCCCCGGGGCAGGCCGTTTTTGGCTCCAGGGCTAATAATCCATCCACTGGTTAAGCAGGAGAAGCTCTGGTGGCCATTTTGTTCGCCCTAGCTGAACAGTATGAGCAATTTTGGTAGAGGGACACCAAACGAACATTCCTGTGAAATAATTTCAAAATTCATCCACTGGTTAAGGAGAAGAAATCGTTTAAAAGTTTTTCTATTTTTGCTCTGGCAGCCATTTTGTTCACCCAAGGGGAACGGTATGAGCATTTTTTGATGAGATTCACCAAAGGAACATTCCTGTGAAATAATTTCAAAATCCATCCACTGGTTAAGGAGAAGAAGTCGTTTAAAGGTTTTTCTATTTTTAGCTCTGGTGGCCATTTTGTTCACCCGAGCGGAATGGTTTGAGCAATTCTGGTAGAGGGTCACACAAGGAACACTCCTTTGAAATAATTTCAAAATCCATCCACTGGTTAAGGAGAAAAAGCCGTTTAAACGTTATTCTATTTTTAGCTCTGGTGGCCATCTTGTTCACCCGAGCGGAACGGTTTGAGCAATTTTGGTAGAGGGTCACCCAAGGAACCTTCCTGTGAAGTAATTTCAAAATCCATCCACTAGTTAAGGAGTAGAAGTCGTTTAAAGGTTTTTCTATTTTGTAGCTCTGGCGGCCATCTTGTTCACTGGAGGGAAATGGTTAGAGCAATTTTGGCAGAGGGTCACCCAAGGAACATTCCTGTGAAGTAATTTCGAAATCCATCCACTGGTTAAGGAGAAGAAGTCCTTTAAAGGTTTTTCTATTTTTAGCTCTGGCGGCCATTTTGTTCACCCGAGCGGAACAGTTTGAGCAATTTTGGTAGAGGGTCACCCAAGGAACATTCCTGTGAAGTAATTTCGAAATCCATCCACTGATTAAGGAGAAGAAGTCCTTTAAAGGTTTTTCTATTTTTAGCTCTGGCGGCCATTTTGTTCACCCGAGCGGAACGGTTTGAGCAATTTTAGTAGAGGGGCTCCCAAGGAACATTCCTGTTCAATAATTTCAAAATCCATCCACTGGTTAAGGAGAAGAAGTCGTTTAAAGGTTTTTCTATTTTTAGCTCTGGTGGCCATTTGGTTCACCCGAGCGGAACGATTTGAGCAATTCTGGTAGAGGGTCACACAAGGAACACTCCTTTGAAACAATTTCAAAATCCATCCACTGGTTAAGGAGAAAAAGCCGTTTAAACGTTATTCTATTTTTAGCTCTGGCGGCCATCTTGTTCACCCGAGCGGAACGGTTTGAGCAATTTTGGTAGAGGGTCACCCAAGGAACCTTCCTGTGAAGTAATTTCAAAATCCATCCACTAGTTAAGGAGTAGAAGTCGTTTAAAGGTTTTTCTATTTTTAGCTCTGGCGGCCATCTTGTTCACTGGAGCGAAATGGTTAGAGCAATTTTGGCACAGGGTCACCCAAGGAACATTCCTGTGAAGTAATTTCGAAATCCATCCACTGGTTAAGGAGAAGAAGTCCTTTAAAAGTTTTTCTATTTTTAGCTCTGGCGGCCATTTTGTTCACATGAGCGGAACAGTTTGAGCAATTTTGGTAGAGGGTCAACCAAGGAACATTCCTGTGAAGTAATTTCGAAATCCATCCACTGATTAAGGAGAAGAAGTCCTTTAAAGGTTTTTCTATTTTTAGCTCTGGCGGCCATTTTGTTCACCCGAGCGGAACGGTTTGAGCAATTTTAGTAGAGGGGCTCCCAAGGAACATTCCTGTTCAATAATTTCAAAATCCATCCACTGGTTAAGGAGAAGAAGTCGTTTAAAGGTTTTTCTATTTTTAGCTCTGGCGGCCATTTTGTTCACCCGAGCGGAACGGTTTGAGCAATTTTAGTAGAGGGGCACCCAAGGAACATTCCTGTGCAATGATTTCAAAATCCATCCACTGGTTAAGGAGAAGAAGTCCTTTAAAGGTTTTTCTATTTTTAGCTCTGGCGGCCATTTTGTTCACCCGAGCGGAACTGTTTGAGCAATTTTGGTAGAAGGTCATCCAAGGAACATTCCTGTGAAATAAATTCAAAATCCATCCACTGGTTAAGCAGGAGAAGTCGTTTAAAGGTTTTTCTATTTTTAGCTCTGGCGGCCATCTTGTTCACCCGAGCAGAATAGTTTGAGCAATTTTGGTAGAGGATCACCCAAGGAGCATTCCTGTGAAATTAGATCAAAATCTGTCCAGCAGTTTTGGAGAAGAAGTTGTTTAAAGCAAAAGTTGACGACGGACGCACGGACGCACGGACGCACGGACGACGGACGACGGACGACGGACAAAGACCGATCCCAAAAGCTCACCTTGAGCACTTCGTGCTCAGGTGAGCTAAAAATGTTTGAAATATGGAACCTGCGTGACCTTGGTCTAAGGTCAGTTAATGACCTTGACCTTTCTTACACATAGATCTTCATGTATTCAGCTACTTTACCTTATCTACTAATTTTGGTGACAGTGTCTTCAATGGTTTCCTAAAAATCCATTATTTTCACTTTTTCCCATGCAAAAGCCTAAGTCAGCAAATTTGACATTGCTGTAAAATAGGTCAAGGTCAACTCAGGGTCACCATTTGTACAAACTATGATGGGCCTGAGTACCATATGCTACATGCCAAGTTTCAAGGCCATTGGCCTTACGGTTCTGGAGGTGAAGATTTTTTAAGGCTTTTTACCATATATGGGCGTGACGGCCATTTTGGTCATGTGATCTAGACCGTATTGGCATTTTTTCATTTGTTCAACTCACAAAGGCTCCATATTAAATTTTACTTAAATTGGCTCAGCAGTTTTGGAGAAAAAAATGTTTGAAATATGGATCCTGAATGACCTTGGTCTAAGGCCAATGAATGACCTTGACCTTTCTGACCCATAGATCTTCATGTATTCAATTACTTTACCTGATCTATTAATTTTGTTGACACTGTCTTCAATGGTTTCCTATAAATCCATTATTTTCACTTTGCCCCATGCAAAAGCCTAAGTCGGAAAATTTGACATTGCTGTAAAATAGGTCAAGGTCAACCCAGGGTCACCATTTGTACAAACCATAATGGGCCCGAGTACCATATGCTACATGCCAAGTTTCAAAGCCACTGGCCTTATGGTTCTGGAGAAGAAGATTTTTGAAGGCTTTTTACCATATATGGGCATGGCGGCCATCTTGGTCATGTGATCCAGACCCGCGAACAAGGCCAATGAACGACCTTGGAGCGCTGTGGTGCAGTGGTAAAGTATCGGCCTCGGGATCGAGAGGTACCGGGTTCGAACCCCACGAGCGGCAAGTGTTGTTTCCTTCGAGGGCCACATGGAAGATTAGTACTAGTTTACTAAATTTGTTACCCTCTATAAATAAGGTCGATTATTTTTTTATTATTATTATTTTATTATTTTTGACCTTTCTGATCCATATACATTCATGTATTCAGTTACTTTACCTGATCTACAAATTTTGGTGACACTGTCTTCAATGGTTTCCTATAAATCCATTATTTTCACTTTGCCCAATGCAAAAGCCTAAGTCATGTGATCCAGACCCCGCGAACAAACTTTCGTTCCCCCATCCCACTGAGGCTCCATATGAAATTTGGCTTTGATTGGCCCTGCAGTATAGGAGAAGAAGATCTTTGAAAATGGTGGACGGACGGACGGACGACGGACCATGGCTATACTATAAGCTCACCTATGAGCCTAAAGGCTCAGGTGAGCTAAAAATGCTAATGGCAATCTCCGGAGTGTGCGCTTGTTTTGTCTGGGGTCTCACAAGGGACTGTTCTTGGTCCACTGTTAGTTAGTGATATTACCACTGACATTGACTCGGAAATTAGACGACTGTGTTTTCTACCGGGAAATTAGAAATACACAGGACTCTTTGGAACTTCAGGATAATATAGGTAGACTAGGATGTTAGGTGAAGGAGAACCAGAATTTCGTATCCATTATCCTTTGTCTGTCTGAATGCAAAAGCCACAGTAATTCTAAGAAATACTAATGTACTAGTTGTTTTTAATGTGATACAAAGTAGAAGTAAAACAAAGATCAGGAATCGATACAATTAACTTACTCCACCCACCAAAGACATCAAAGGGAAAGAAATACAAACATTAAGCGACCAGACCATAATGGAAACCTAAACAAAGGAAGGCCATAAGGACAGTTACTTTCCCACAAAATGGCCATATGGCCATCCAAAAATAAAAAGACACAAGTGATACACACAGTAAGTAACAAACAACAACATAAATAAATCGCCACAGAAGAACCGCCTTGGAACGGCTCAATGGACACACAGGTGTACACATTTATTCTGGACTGTGAGGAGGCTTTTTACACCACTCCCTCATGAGCACCTGAAATCCAAATTTTTTCGGTACGGCATTAGGGGGAAGACTCTCAAATACATACATTCCTTCCTTTGCTATATTGCGAGTTGTTGCTAATGGTGAATCTTCGGAGTGGGTCCCAGTTCAAAATAGAGCTACTAGATAAGCAATTACTGCTTCGAAACTGAGAGTATGACTGTAATACTAGGCAAATTAAGATTGGGTTCTCTCAAGAAAAGTAGAAGAGACAGTAGGCGCATACTGTTATACAAAGGTCTAAAGGGTGCTGCCAGCATTTCAACAGATGACCTTGTCCCCACCCCACCTAGCTAGGCGCTGTAGAAACCACCATTCACTGGCGTTTCAGAACTGACATTTACAAAGAATATTTCATACCTCAGACCATTAGAGATTGGAATTCCCTTCCCGATTCAATCATTTCCACAGCTGAAGGTGCTGAGGATAGTGTAGCTTAGTTTATCTCTTTGTCGAGAGATTGGGATCAACTTCAAATATCACAGTCTCGGTGTATGAATATTGGTGATGGTGGAATAAAGTAGCATCTGTGACATGCACGAATTAGAGAGGCCATCCCTGGAGGCCTGTCGTGAACAGTTCTCCTGAAACATTCTTTAAATCATACGTAATTACTGATACATTTTCTCAACCTGTTTAAGATACCTGAACCTGTTTTATTTGTTTATGCTAAGGTTTGACGTCCCCATCAACTCTATTATGGTCATTTTGTAGACATTCCTTCCGATTCTGTAAGAAATGCACAACAGAACTGAAAATTGTGAAGTATGCATGTTTTTCTGGGTCAGGCAAGTTAAACATGACCAACCGCTTCTGAGGGTCCCGAACAGAACCATTGATTGTTTCACGCGTGTTACGCAGTTGTAACCCGGTATAGCTTAGCGAAAGGAAGATATTTCTACGATAGAAAGGTATTTCTGAGGCACTAGGAGTGAATTTACATATGAAAGGGTATCATATATACTGATTTAATTGAAGTATGGTATTTTTCCAAAGTTGGTGGATATGGAGATTGACTGGACTTTTTATTACGATTGGACCTTTTATTTCCCGGAAAGAAAGTTCGTTTGGGGTTTGGTTAAAATAAAAAAGAGGCGCAGATCAGCCTGCGGAGCCTGATCAGCGCCTTTATTGTTTGCTGCTTTTTGTATTTGTCGTGTTTATTTCTTTCTTTTACTTTTGTTACAAAATTGAATAAGTCGTGAGAAACCCGAAAATGCATGTGAAAACATAGAAGGCGCAGACCAGCCTGCGCATCTGCTCTGTCTAATCAGGGATTCAATATCAGGGATTATCTCCCCAGCCAGTAGAAGCCTCCGTTGTGCAGTGGTTACGCTACTCGCCTTGTAAAACCAGGGATCGCAGGATCGATCCCGGGCTTCTCCAGACTTTCGGATGAGTCTTTAAACCGAGGTCGCGTCTCCGCATGACCTTAGCTGATGGTTGGACGTAAAACTAAAACTCACTCACTCACTCACTCACTCCCCAGCCAGTGTAAAAACTGGGCAAATTTCCTTTCTTTCTGTATAGTGATATCCATAATAGCCATAAAGGAACGTTTTTCTACATCCTATTCTGTCGGAATGAAACCACAATTGTTGTACATTTTCCGTCTTTCCTTTTTTCTGTTTTTTTTTTCCTTTGAATACCAGGTTATACATACTATTATAATACTGAGCCGCATCATGAGAAAACCGAAAGTTGCATGTGCAGAGCCTGATCAGTTCCTTTATTGTTAGCTTTTTTTTTTTTTTTTTTTCGTGTGTTTGTCTACATCGTGTATCCAACTTTCTTCCTTTTTTTCTTGCTGTGTGTTTGTCTACAGCGTGTATCCAACTTTCATCTAGAGATTTGAGCTACGTCGTGAGAAAACCGGAAAATTGCACGTGCAAAGCATCTGCGCAGGCTGATTAGCGCCTTCATTGTTTGCTGCTTTTTCCGTGTGTCTACATCGTGTATCCAACCTTTCTTTCTTTCTATTTTGTTACAGATTGAGCCAGTATGTCTGGTGTATGAATGTCATTTGACGTATCACCAGTAACAATTCTGACTCTGTCTATTATTATTATTTATTATATTTTTGGCAAAAGTACCCGTTATCCACTAAAATGTTTCATAAGTATCCCTATATACATAAAAAACCACCATAAGCCCCATAAATATCTTCCTTTCGTGGGAAAATCTTCCTTTCGTGAAAGGAAGCTTCCTTTCGCGAAAGGAAGCTTCCTTTCGCTATTTAGCTATACCCGTTGTAACCTGGTAACGTCTACAGTTTTGACCATCGTGATGTAAACACAACCTCCGCAATACAGATACAAGCCTAAACTACTTAGAAACAGCATAATTGATTGACCGACATTAACATAGCCAATAACTACCCGAGTTTCAAAAGTAGCAGGTTTTCAGCAGCAACAGAAATGAAAGAGACTGAGCCAGGAAACAACTCCTTTTGCCAATTGAAACTTTTTGGATTTCTTTGCAATTTCTTTGCAAAATTCCTATCATATATCCGGCCGCCCGTGAGCGGGCCGGAGAAAGAAGGTCCATAAGCAGTAGAAATTTCAAGTATCAGCTGTTTCAAATAATAACCAAGTTTTAAACGAGCTTTGATGTAAAATATATTCTAGAAAGAGTTATCCTTTGGAAACAAGGAATAGGTACACCACAGACGTGCAATATATGGTGTGTACATGTATTCTGGGCCAGACTAGCTAGTTTCGGCCATTTAGGCCTTATAAGTGACCCTCAAATATTTTCAAAATTCCACAATGGAATGAATGATCTCAAAGGGAAAGAAAATATAAACTACACTATGATGTAGGACAGGGATACTTTTTACGGCCGCCACACATTCCCAGACAACAGCTGTAGTGATGTTCAATATGTTCTAGAAAGGGTTATCCTTTGGAAGCAAGGGATACACCACAGATGTGGAAAATATGGGGTGTACTTGATTCTAGGCCAGACTAGCTAGTTTCGGCCGTATTTCATCTTTCTCGTCGACGCTTCCACCAACCATTTTTACTGTAGTGGTCAATGATTGCATGTATCGAAAAGGTAATTTTTATGTCTTACACTCAATCTAACATGTACATTTATACACCGTTGTGTAGGTATTGAATAGCCCTTTTCCAGTATATATTGGTTTTCACCGAGCCCCACGTGGATATCGAGCTAGAGGACAATAAGCAATTCTTTTCAAACATCCCTCGTAGAATGCCCAATTTTCAAAGGGCCATAATTCAAGATTGTTTTTCTTCAAAAGTTCATCGGATCATATAGTGGCATGTAGCTGCCATCGAGATGCGAGATATTAAGTATACTTATTATACAGATAAAACAACAAAAGTACCATTACGCCTACATAATTTTCTTGTTCATTGAGATATTTTAAGTCTACATGAAATATGTTCTCTTATATTTAGTTTTCATATAATATGTCGTCTTATATTTATGTCATTTTTATCTAAATTTTTGCTAAAAATGAGCTTCAATATGACATTCACAAACTTGAAAAAAAAAAAATAGCTTATAAGGCGTCTTGCGGAACAGGCAAGTCGACTTATTTTAAAAACTACTCTTTATTTTTAAATCTTTTTAGTTCACAACAAAGTCGTCTCAGTGCTTTAAACTGACATGACAATAAACCATGTAGCATTTAAGGAGTATTAAAGCCGGTATTAAAGCCGGTATTAAGTCGCCGTTAAATTAGAGACTGTAACAGAATAGAATAGATCATATATACCCAAAGTATGGGTCACAGACAAATCTTCAGAATAACAGAATACGTTCAGAAATGGAGACCTTATGAGTTTATTATACTACGTCCTCGTTGCACCCAACGAAAGTATAAAGACTCTTAAGCCACAGCTCCACTTTCACGTCTTGAGCATTAGCTTTTATTTAGGAAATAGATTCGTGCTGGTAGTGACTAGTTGCTTAATAAATCACTGGCAGGAAGTCACTCGTAAAAGTGAAAAAAAAAAAAAAAAAAAAACACTACGCACGCGAGCGATCTATGCACTTACGACTGACCGACAGACAGCACGTTTTTTCTAAAAGTTTTTATTGTATGTAATACAAGTTCATATTATGGGTGTGGCATTTTCGAAAGTTAAGTATATGAAATGGGTCCCTTTTCAGAGTACAAGTATATGAATGGGGTATGTTTTCAAAATCCTGTCCGCTCACCCATACCAAATGGCCCTTAGTCCCCCCACCCCCACACGTGGCTTCAACTCAGGGTTTGTATCTGACATATTAAAACACGCTCGTTTTCCATAACTAGGCGTGTAGCGGTCATAGATAGATAAGTCAACTTAAAAATAAGTAAACATAAAAAAACTAAGTCGACTTACCCTATCATGATGTCATTACAAAGCAATAATCACAAAAATTACAACGAGTTTATGTCAACATAGTAAGTAACACTTCGTTGCAAAAATATCAATGAACTGGGTGTCATTGTAAAGCAGTTTCTAGCTAGTTAATGAAAATCGATATATTTTTTATCATAACGATAAACAAACCAAATATGTCGCCTTACACTAGTATGTCAACATAAACTACATCGACTTAGTAAGTAGGATCTCGCATTTCGACGGCAGCTACATGCCACCATAAGATCATCTACTTATCATTAAGTTGCAACATAATGCCTCAGCTAGTTTTAAGATATCTTGCTTCAACCTTGATTAGTTTATATTAATTTATTTTAGTTCGATTGCGATGAAAGCTTGAAGTTTGAGCACTCATTCCGGGTGTTTTCACGCGCGCGCGAGACAGAGACAGTGGCTTTTTATACTAATTTATTTTAGTTCGATTGCGATGAAAGTTTTAAGCTTGAGCTGTCATTCCGATGTTTTCACGCGCGCGGGCCACATAAAATCGATTTTAGCCCCCAGTGGAGTTCGTTTCCGCTGACCGTTCCAAGGCGGTTCTTCTGTCGCGGTTTATGTTTGTTATGGTTTGTCTTTGGGTGTTTGTGTCGCTTATATTATTTTATTTTGGATAGCCTATTGGCCATTTTGTGGGAAAGTAACTGTCCTTTTGGCTTTCCGCTATTGGTGTTTCCATTAGCTCTGTTGTTTATGTTTGTTTCTTTCCCTTTGGTGTCTCTGATTGGAGCTGTGGGTTGATTGTATTGATTCCTGATCATTGCCTCCACTTCTATTAATACCCCCCCTTTTACACCTTGGTGGAATGGGGCAGTGTCATTACGTGTTTTGCACAAGGACACGCCTCGATACCGGTGGCTTACAACCTTTCGATACTTTTTTGTTTGCAAAGGAACATAGCTCAAGAAAGGCGCATAACTCTATTAAGAAAACTATATGCATCAACTATTTTTTCATAAGGCAGCCATACATGAAATTTCCGAAGCCTAGAATGCATGATTCAAAAGTTAAGCTATGTAAAAATAGCATGGACGGACGAACAGACAAACGAACAAACAGAAACAATATGCCCCATCAACTTCTTCGAGGTCGGGAACATTAAAAGTTTCGAAAAGTCCTACGCTTTCTAGAGAAGAGAGGCTGGACCACCGAGAGAAACAGATCAGAATGCAAGTGACTAAATCTGTTTCGTGAAAACCATCGTCAGAAGTGCTTGATATAGCTTCCATTTCAAAAGTAACTTTTTAGTTTTTCATTATTTATATGAAACGAGCACACTTTTGAAAACAAACACAATTTACAGCACATTTCAGTGTTGAAGTAAACCAAAGATCAGGAATCGATACAGTTAACTAACTCCACCCATCAAAGTAGAAGTAAAACAAAGATCAGGAATTGATACAATTAACTTACTCCATCCATAAAAGACACCAAAGGGAACGAAATACAAACATTAAGCGACCAGACCATAATGGAAACCTAAACAAAGGAAGGCCATATGGACAGTTACTTTCCCACAAAATGGCCATATGGCCATCCAAAATTAAAAGACACAAGTGATACACACAGTAAGTAACAAACAACAACATAAATAAATCGCCACAGAAGAGCCGCCTTGGAACGGTCAGTGGAAGATTTCAACTGGGGGGCTTAAATCGATTTTACGTGGCCACAATCCTCGCCCTTACTTCCGACTCCAAAGGAAAAGAAACACAAACATGAAGCGACCAGACCATAATGGAAACCTGAACAAAGGAAGGCCATAAGGACAGTTACTTTCCCACAGAATGGCCCAATGGCCATCCAAAATGAAAAGACACAAGTGATACACGCAGTAAGTAACAAACAACAACATAAATAAACCGCCACTGAAGGACCGCCTTGGACCGGTCAGTGGAAAGAATTCCACTGGGGGGGGGGGGGGGCTTAAATCGATTTTACAAGGCCATAATCCTCGCCCTTACCTCTGTCGCGGTATACACTTATTTTGTTTAGTCCGCATGAAGGCTTCCTAACTCACCAGTGTAACATCTCCGAGAACATACAAATAAAAAAACTACAGAGATGAAACAAGGTTGAGGAATCGACAGCATACAACAACAGAATTGCTGGAGCTAAAGAAAACCAACAGTTAGACTCCGAGGGGCCCGACCAAAGACGGAGCATCAGGCGACAACCAACATAAGGAATACTAAAATAAAATTTCATTTTTGTTTTTACGCTGGAGCCGTCATATACTCTTAGGTCCGACCCACCAGTGTGCAGTCAAAGAGGGAAGCAAAGTTGCCAACCGTGATTGGGTTAACCACCGTGCATGCAGTCTGTTTTATAACATTTATGTTGTACCCAATCTTTATATATCGACGAACGATTTTACGAAATTGGGTACTAAAGTCATTACAGGCATGTATTTTTCTAAATTTATATACTAAGTCACCGTACAATTCGGGTTCCGATAGGCCTTGTTGCAGAAGTGTTTTAAGTCCAACATTGAATTTTGAAACCAAATCAGAATGACGTCTATTATCTAGTGTCTGTTATGCCCACCACGTGCCCATTAATTGCTTCATTCCTCCTACCCGTCGAAAAGACAAACGCCGGCTGGCATACTGCGGACTGGCTTAGCACAATAAGATCAGCGCAGTTCCAAAATAGAAGTGAAGGCAATGATCAGAAATCGATACAATTGACCCACAACTTCAATCAGAGACAGAAAGGGAACGAAACACAAACATAAAAATACTAGACCCTAATGGAAACATCAATAGCGGAAAGCCAAAATGACAGTTACTTTCAAATAAAATATCAAATTGGCTATCCAAAACAAAAACATATAAGCGATACACAAACTCAAATACAAACCGTAACAAAACTAAACCGCGACAGAAGAACCGCTTTGGAACCATCATTGAAACAAATTCCACTTGGGGGTGAGGGAGGGGGTTTAATCGATTTTACGCGGCCGCAATCCTCGTCCTTATCTCCGTCGCGATTTAGACAAATATTTGGTTTAGTCCGCATGAGGGCCTCCTAACTCATCAGTCTAACATCTCCGAGAACACAAAAACCAAACAACCCCAAAGATGAATCAACGATGATGACTCGACAGCAACAAACCATTGAAATGATGGAGCAAAAGAAAACCAACAGTTAGACTCCGATACGCCAGATGAAACGAAACAGTTTGTCTCCAAGCTCTCCAAGGTTTACTTGTTCCACACGTCTCAAACGCACCCGTCTCCAATGTTCTGTCCTTAAATGTTTAGTTGCCCTCATATCAGCACTAATCGACAGCGAGATGGGGTGGGGTATTGATTCGCTTTTGGTGTAGACAGTCAGTGCTAATATAAAAAGTTAAAAGTTGCCTTTGGAAACAAAGAACACATAAAAGAAAGAAAATCGGAGACTCGGTTTTATTGAGTCTCTTCATACACAGCAATGTAGTTTGCAAGGCTGTATACACCCCTTAGCACTGGCTGAAGCGGTATTCGATTTTTAATGTAACCGGAATGGGCCGAATGATCCCAAAGGAAAAGAAAATATAATATGCACTGTAATGAAGCACGGGGAGGCGTTTTACAGCCGCCACACGACACTTAACACCAGCTGCAGTGTTTAGTTTGTTTGTTTTATTTGAGGGTTTTCGTCCCCGTCAACACTGTAAAGATCATTTTGGAGACTTTGCTTACAATTTTGTGGGACTTTTACCAGTCATTTAGATGAAATGAAATCTCAGGCCCTGTCGCCAACTGAAACCAATAGGGTTTATAAGCACGGACGGACTGACTCGCACTGCTTTTCCTGGGCAAGCTTAGATTCTCTAAGCGGTTTACCAATACTCGTGTGCGGGTCGGTTTCAGCTCTGCGTGGAAGCATCATGCAGCCCCTCTATTTCTTCAAGCCCCGAGGGGCGGGGGCCATGAACCAGCTGCAATGAAATACAATAAAATGCCGAAAGGTTGCCTTTGGAAACAAAGAAAACATAAAAGAACAAAAATCGGAGACTCGGTTCAATTGAGCCTCTTCATACACAGCAATGTAGTTTGCAAGGCTGTAAACGCCCACTAACACCGGCTAAGCCTGGCGACGTGTGACCTCACACAGTCTTGCTGAGCAGCCGCAAACCCTGCTGCACCTAGGATGGAATCCCTGGCATATACAAGACGGTATTGCGGTACGCAGCTGCTTTCAGACGCCCGTCTGCAATATTTATTTGCATCTTATGCTTAGCACTGACGCCGTCAGCACCGGTCGAGTCTTTTCAACATATTTACGAGTTGCTTGTTCATCAGAAGTACTCAGTTTGGAGATATGAAAAAATACATATGTCGCACGGATGTTTTATCGTAATGTACAGCTATCTCGCGCGGGCCCAGAAAAAAATGTGTTCACCTGTCCAATGTTATTACTCAGCTACAACTGTACATTTTCCTCAATGCACGCTGTCAGTCTGACAAATGTTTGTGTTCGTGCATTTGATATAGTAGATGTGTGAGACAGCATAAAATGACTTGTTGGCATAAGATAAAACCTTGCATGCACCGGCAAAACTATTAACATCTACGACTAATTTCAATCTTTTATTAGAATAACTCCAAAATGTACATACATGACGATTCTTGTGGCCTAAACGTCGTCTGATAATGCTCACATTGTGCTATTAAGACCTATCATATTTCTTCATTCAACTCTTTTATACGCAACACGCTTTGAAAAAGTAGTGAGTACTGAAAGCATACAAATCAGGACGGGCTGCTTAATTTTACCAAACGCTTAATTTCATGTTGGCGATAAAAGTAAGTAGTAAAATGAGGTTTATATGATTTAAATAACTACAAAAACAGTTTCGTGCAATCTAAGTAAGAAGCAACGTTAAAATGTCATCCATATAACCTGCAACAATATCTTGATTTCAAGTTTAAGTTGCGAAAACACAATGAAAGGCTACCAAGAGACAAACACATGTTCCAACCGAGTGTAGAAATTAAGCATTGAAAGTTAGAAACTTTCATACTTGTCGGTTCTTTGTAAATCGAAACAGTGGATAATAGTGTCTGATAATAACGCGGCGCTCTTACTGATTTCTTTTATTTACATGTACTTGTCTCTCGTTCAAAACGAACTTGTTTGTCAAAAACTTAGAAATGAAGTCAAGCTGTTAAAGCGAAGGTTTTTTCTATAAAATACTATTTTAAGAGGATACAGACATTTAAAAAGACTATTTATATAGCACAATGCATCAATAGGCAAAGCAGAATGTGACGGGGAGCTTTAGCTCTACTAAGCGGTATCAAGATCAATCATTTCTAAAATAGTTACAAACGTTTGACGCTACGTCCTATTACAAAATGTAAAAGGTTGAGACAGTATATCCTACGATGTACTGTCGGAAATTAAATGTAACTTCATTTCTCATTGGCTGGCATTTGGTTTTAAGCAGGTCAAATAGAATCGAAGGAAATGATCAGGAATCGATACAATTAACCAACAGCTCCCAACAGAGGCACCAAAGGGAAAGAAACACAAACACGAAACAACAAACCCTTATGGAAACATCAATAGCGGAAAGCCAAAATAATATTAGCGATACAAATATGTTCTAGAAAGGGTTATCCTTTGGAAGCAAGTAATACACCACAGAACTGGAAAATATGGAGTGTACATGTTTTCAGGGTCAGACTAGCTAGTTTCGGCCATTTAGGCCTCATCAGTGACTCTCAAATATTTTCGAAATTCCACAATGGAATCAATGATCCAAAAAGGACAAGAAAATATAACTACACTAAGATGTATGGCAGGGAGACTTTTTACGGCCGAAGCATATTCACAAACACTCAAATGCAAATCATATCAAAACTAAATTGCGACAGAAGAACCGCCTTGGAACGGTCAGTGAAACAAATTACACTGGGGGCTTAAATCGATTATACGTGGCAACAATTCTCGCCCTTACTTCCGTCGCGATTTAGACAAATATATTGTTCAGTCCGCATGAAGGCCTCCTAACTCATCATTGCAACATCTCCGTGAACACAAAAAATCAAACAACCACAGAGATGAAAGAACGGCGAGGAATCGACAGCAAGAAACCACTGAAATGCTGGAGCAAAAGAAAATCAACAGTTAGACTTCGATGGGCCCAACCAGAGACAGAGCATCAGGCACCAACCAACATTACATTGAATGAGATCTCTCTAATTCTCAGTAAGCCTTCACGCTGGAACCGTCATAGAATCTGAGGCCTGACCCACCGGCGTGCAATTAAAGAGGGAAGCAAAATTGTCAACCGCGATTGGATTAACCGCATAAATGCAGTCTGTCGTATAATATTTATGTTTTACCCAATCTTTTAATATCGAAGAATGATTTTACGAACGTGGATGCTGAAGTCATTGCGGTTATATATTTTTTCTGAATTTATATTCAAATTCATCATAAAATTCGGGTTCCGATAGACCTTGTTGCAGAAGAGATTTCAGTCCAAAATTGAATTTTAAAATTAAATCAGAATGACGTCTATAAAAATTTTGAAAAGGCTTTGCGTAGTTTACACTGCAATACAGCCCGGGAGCAAAACAAATGATTACGTACACCGATAAAAAACGTATGTACTAAAATATTTTGTGATGATACGGAAGTAGCATTGCTATAGAATATATAATAATAACTTTCTTTTTGCTGCAAACGTATCGTGTGCGTGGCGGTTCTAATGAGTACTCCCCATCGATGTTTTCGAGTTGAATAAAGATATATGAAAGTTACACCCACTTGTCGATATAAATAAATAGGAGGAACCATATGGAAAGAAGAAGGCACTTTAGGCAACGGGAACTTCAACAAACAGAAAGCCCAAATAAAAATGAACAAAAGGGCTATCCAAAATAAAAAGAGATTATTCACGACATATACGCGAAGACATACAATTATAAAAATAACAAAAATGGAAGTGATCTGGAATCGATACAACTAACCAACAGGTCCAAACAAAGACGCCAAAGGGAAAGAAACATGAACATGTAATATATAGACCGTAATGGAAACATAACTACCTGGAAGCCAAAAGGACAGTTACTTTCCAACAAAATGACATATTGGCTATCCAAAACAAAAATATATAAGCGATACACACATTCAAAGACGAACTATAACACAAAAAAAAAAAAAAAAAAAACCGCGACAGAAGAACCGCCTTGGAAGGGTCAGTGAAAAGTATTTCATTGAGTGGTTAAATCGATTTTACGCGGCCGCAATACTTGCCCGCACTTCTGTCGTACAGTTCGGATGAAGGCTTCATAACTCGTCAGTGCAACATCAAACATTTACGGAGATGAAACAAAGTTACTGTCTCGACAGCATGCAATAGATGTAATGCTTGAACAAAAGGAAAACCAACAGTTAGACTCTGATGGGCCCAGCCAACCGCAACAAAACCAATGCTTTGGATCGACCAGTAACTTTGTTTTACTACGGGACTAAAGTCGCTTTTAACGTGGCAGGAAACCCTCGCCCTAACCCCTGTCGTGGATTACAGAAGTGATAAGTTCAGTACTAGTCCGCTGAAGGGTTTCCAACGCATCATCGCAATATCTTCAAGAACGTACATTTCAAACAGATTTAGCATGTTTAGAGAGGAAACAACGATGAGGACTCCTAATGATGAAATAACTGAAATACTGATTCAGAGCCAAATGAATGCCAACAGTAGGACAACGGTGGGTCCTGGCAAGAGAAGAGTAAAATGTATAAAGGTGTTCATGGCACGAACATATAATAGTGTTGGCATATTTTAAAGCTTGAGGCTTTAATATCATCTTTTTTTTACAATTAGATTAAGGCTTCTTTTCTAACATGCATGAGTGCCGCGAACAGGCCCAATTTCAATTACTAATACAGCATGCGCTATACGAGTTACTGCAAGAAAAGTTATGGATGGAATAAGTTAATTGTATCAATTCCTGATCTTTGTTTTACTTCTACTTTTCTTTAAAAATGCATTTGACGAAGGTGGACTATGCTCACGAGGACAGGCTATATACGAAAAGAAGCAGAAGAAGAAGGAAGAGAAGGATGAGAAGGAAGAGAAGGAGGATGTGGCAAGATGTGCTTCACATTAGAATATCTACTAAGTCTCGACTCGAAAAGATTCCCCCCCCCCAATATCTATGAAATGACATTTAAAGATCAGGATATCTCATCAACTGTATCGCTGATCAATGATCAATACATGGTTTATCTATTGCACTTTTGAAGTCATATGCAGTAGATTTTCTGGAAAAGCGTTCTAGAAGGTAGGTTAAAAAACTACAAAAAAGCCGAAAAGGAAAGGATGTCTGCGAAAACATATGAAAGTTCATGTGAACCTATCCACGTATATCTGATCCCAAGCTGTAAGGTAGCCATAAATCAGCCATGGAGATGGACCATCATATATCAGTTCCTTGAAGTTTTAACATGTGAATTAAAGTGATAGATAAGCCACAGTTTGTTCGAATTAAAGCAGTATTAAACATCGGTCCAAAAGCAAAATCCTTTGTTGTAATTGACACTTTGTTACCACCGTCGCTCATTCTAAAACCAATCTGCTGTCTGAACTTGGTCGTACAATCAGGTTGCACGATTTTTCACGATTACATATCATAACTTCCCCTAGAAGATCGCACAGTCGTTGCTAATGGTTGATTGTTTGCGGTTTAACGAATTGTCAACCTGCGTGGGTCACTCTTTGTGTCGTCTCCCAGAGAAAGGGAGAAAAGAGACAGAATATATATGAAAGGTGCAAGAGAGAGAGAGAGAGAGAGAGGGAGAGAGAGAGGAAAATGAATGGAAGTGTAAGAAACAACAGAAGAAATAACAACACCCCTTCTACTCTTGTCTGCAGCTAGGAGGCCTTGTCCAACTGTAAGATGGTATTAATTCGACGTCCTAGTGACGCAAGATACAGGCACATTTGACTCAGCGAATCACCCTCCTTTTCTGAATGGTGGGTTCCAATAAATCTAATAATAAAGATTTTCTCGTCATTTAAATGCAATCTTCTTGAACAGTTAACTGTAGCTTTGTGAAAAGCAAGATTGTTTGAAAATAAAGTTTGGCTTTGTTAAGACAAACTAGTTGAGCCATTATGTCTTCTGAAGAACTCTTGTTGAAATCAAACTGACAACTTTTATACGTTCAAAATAACAGCTTCAAAATTTATTTTGACATTAATCGAAATGCGTTCCATTTATTTGTTGTCTATTCTGGAAATGTATGCTTGGTTTGAGGCAAACACGATGGGATCAGCTGCTTTATCGAATTCTTCTATCACTGCTACACCTAGCGCCGATGGGGAGACTTGTCCATGTGAGTACTATAGGAATCTTATATGAGTGTGAGGGGTGGATGGGAAAATCCGTCCTGAGGGTGCTGGATGGCATCACGAGGCTTGCCGAGTGATGCCGGACAGTGATCCCGAGGGACGGATTTTTCTATCCACCCGTCACACCGATATAGGATTCTTTGTCTTCCATACCTTCCATTTTTGAGCGTGGATTTTTAATACTGCTGTCACACCGGTTGCCGACGTCCGCCATATTGTGATGATAAGTGCCGTCATGTTATGTACTGTGACGCCAACCTTAACGACGGCGCATGTGAGGTCGTATCCAACAAGTGCATTTTTTACAAGCGAGAATATTCGAGTTTGGTTAAGAACACCAGGGTTTTTATCCCAAGCTAAAACTATGGATTTCCTTATCTGGTGTGCAAGAATTTGCGTTCTGGTGGTAATTGTATAAACAACCTTAATGTAAATGGTTGCGATGATTGTCTTTGTGGTCAGACGGAAGATAAATTCTACACCAGAAAAACAGTGCAAGCATAACTACTTCATGACCCTTCTACGAGACAGATACCGTTTAGTGAACATAAAACCAGACATATTTTTGAAAAAGTGGCACATTTGTTTTCGAGATATCAGTAAAGTTTATGATATTTTTTTTCGTTTGTCTAGTTACCTTCGAAATATTCTCCTATGGCTAGGATACATTATTTCACATCACGTGAACAAGTCCGTGAAATGAACACCCCCTAAACCCCACTTTATATAGAGAAAACTGGGGTTTAAGGGGGTAAACATTATTTTTCTTATTTTTACTCAAAGACATAGGTTGTGGGTACTCGTTAGAACCGCCTCAATGAGGCGGTTCTAACGAGCACCCACAACCTATGTTTGTAGTATTTATAAGAAAAATATCGCATATTTTCATCAGAAAAGTAGCCATTTTGGAGATGTGAAAAATGCACTATGCCATACGGGCTTGTTATCGTAATGAAACTTTTAATCGAATTTTTCAAATAATTTTCATTCTAATCTTTCGGCATAACCATAAGAAACTGATTTTATTTTATACATAGCAGTGAAATCCATGCATATCTGAAACAAATAAAAGTGATATTCTCACAGTGTGAAAATGCAAATCACAGTGTGAAAAATATAACATGACGGTGTTATTTCACAGTAGTAGCCTGGACTAATTTTCTCTCCATCGTTCATATGTTATCTATAAAATAATTTTGTAAAATACCTTAAAAAGCACTATTTGTACTGTAAAAATGCTGTTTTCAAAATGGCGATCTGTTTATGTTTTGAAACTGCCAGTTGTGACGCCATAGCCAAGTCAAAAATTATGACGTAAGATCCGATTGGTCAATTACATTAAGTGTCCTAAAATGTTATAAAATAAAAAAAAAATTATAAATATCAAAACATCTCAACTAGTGTGTTAAAAACAATAGAATTTTCAACAAACACGATATGAAATATTTCGCACTCGTGACAATACTGATTTTTCAACACACTCGATGAAATATTTTTGATATTCATATAAAAAAGTAAAATCCTTTATAATTTCATACCCAAGTGCATTTATGGATCTCCATTTCCTTCCAGATAGGACTTTTAGCTCATCTGAGCACAAAGTGCTCATGGTGACATGGTGAACCATCGTGATCAGTATATGTCGGCCGTGCGCCGTCCAATTTCCCGCGTTCCGCGCCCGTCTTCAACAGTTTGCTTTAAATGCCAATTCCTCATAAGCCTTTGGTCCAATATGGTTCAAACTTGGCCAAGTGGAATGTTGGCCAAGTGGCTTCCTAACAAAATAGCTAAAGTCGTTATGCTCCGATGAACAGAATAGAGCTAAAACAGAGAAATCGTTAAACGACAAGTCCTGCTACAATTTCATATCAATGTTGCTCACGTGACCCTCTACCAGAACAAAATTAAAATGGTCCCGCTTCGTTGAAAATATGACCACCAGAGCTTGAAAAAAAAAACGTCCACACTTTGCTGAAATGCTAACTCCTCCTAAACCCTTGGGCTAATTTGATTTAAACAGCACAGGAATGTTGCCTAAGTAGCTCTCAACCAAAAAAGCTAAAGCATCCCGCTCGTAACGACAAAGATAGCCTAAAACAGACAACTCCTTTAACCGTAGGCCGATTTCATTCAAACTTACAAGGAATTTTGATTAAGTGATCCTCTACCAAAATAGCTCTATGGAGAAATATTTCAACCAGAGTTAAAATATAAAACACTATTCATTTTCTTTAAGTGCTGACTCATGCTTCACCTTAAGGCATTTTGAATAAAGTTCACAGGAATGTCGTCAAGGTGGTTTTCTACAAAAAATATCTAAAGTCGTATTACTCTGGTGATCAAGATGGCAAACAGAGCAAATAGAAAACTCTTTAAACGACAATTTCTCCTAAACGCCTAGGACAGTTTCATTCAAACTCCTTAGGAATTTTGCTAAGAAGACCTCTACAAAAATAGCGAAAACGTTTCGGCTCAAGTGAACAAAATGGCCACCACATCTAAAAATAGGAGAAAGTCAACAATTCGCATTAAACGCCCACTTCTATTCAACGTTTATTTTTTTATGATTTGTCTTTTGGTGTTTGTGTCGCATATATTATTTTTATTTTGGATAGCCTATTTACCATTTTGTGGGAAAGTAACTGTCCGTTGGTTTCTCGCTTAGGGTCAAGTTATTTCATGTTTGTGTTTCTATCCCTTTGGTGTCTCTGATAGGAGCTGTGAGTTAATTGTATCGACTCCTTATCATTGCCTTCACTTCTTTTTTCTATAGTATAGGTCCAATTTGATTCAGACTTCACGATAATGTTGCCTAGATGGCTCCCAACAAAAATGTGAAAATCGTTCCGCTCAGATAAACAAAATGACCACCAGAGCTAAAAGTAGGAGTATCTTAAAATGACCACATCTCCTATACCCCTCGGCCAATTTTAGTCAAGCCTCTTTGGCATTTTGCTAAGGTGTCCCTCTCAAAAATAGCAAAAACGGTTCTGCTCTGATAAACAAATTGACAGCCAGCACTAAAAATAAAATAATAATAATAATAATAATAATAATAATAAAAACACACCTTTAAATGAAAAACTCTTTCATTGTTCATGCAATTTAGTCCAAACTTCAAAGGTGTGTTGCTTAGGTATCTCTCTACCAAAGTAGCTAAAATGGTTTCACTCTGATGAACAAGATGATCACCAGAGCTAAATAAAGCAACACAATTAAGCAACTTGTCCATTTTTATTGAAATATCAGGGGAAGTATTTTTAGAAGGCACTAAACACTGTTTTTTGGGGGGAAAGGGGGTTCGTTAACGGCCCTTTCAAGATTATTTCACACATATCAAGACGATCGTTAAACAGAGGTGGGCGAATACCGGAGTAAAACCACCTGACCTTCCGTTGCAGAACGTGGCGTCTCACATATGACCCCAACGAGGCTCGAACCACAGCGGTGAGAGACCTAATGATCACGTGTCGGCGCTCTTAACCACGAAGCCAGAGGGGGCCCGTCACTAAACACTGGCCCACGCAAGCGGGGGAGAATAGGAAATTAAAATACAGGTCTTTGCTTCGGTCGGAGTTGAACGACAAAATCAAAATAGAAGTGGAGGCAATGATCAGGAATCGATACAATTAACACAGCTCCCGACAGAGACACCAAAGGGAAAGAAACACAAACATGAAACAACAAACCCTAATGGAAACATCAATAGCGGAAAGCCAGAAGGACAGTTAATTGCCCACAAAATGACCAATAGGCTATCCAAAATAAAATAATATAAGCGACACAAACACCCAAAGACAAACCATTGTGGTTCTTTCCCTTTGGTGTCTCTGATGGGGGCTGTGGGTTGATTGTATCGATTCCTGATCATTGCCTCCACGGCTTTTCCTGGGCAGGCTTAGATCATCTAAGCGGTTTACCAGTACTCATGTGCGGTCGGTCTTAAGCTCTGCGTGGAAGCATCATGCAGTCCATCTATTTCTTCAAGCCCCGATGGGCGGGGACGGACTGAGAATTAGATCGAATTAAATTTTATGTAATTTTGGTTGGTGCCTGATGCTCTGTCTCTGGTTGGGCCCATCTAACTGTTAGTTTTCTTTTGCTCCAGGATTTCAGTGGTTTCTTGCTGTCGAGTCCTCACCGTTGTTTCATGTCTGTGGTTGATTGATTTTTTGTGTACACGGAGATGTTGCACTGATGAGTTAGGACGACTTCATGCGGACTGAACAAACAATTTGTCTAAATCGCGACGGAAGTAAGGGCGAGGATTGTGGCCACGTAAAATCGATTTAAGCCCCCCAATGGAATTCGTTTCCGCTGGCCGTTCCAAGGCGAATCTTCTGTCGCGGTTTATTTTTGTTATGGTTTGTCTTTGGGTGCTTGTGATGCTTATTTTATTTTATTTTGGAAAGCCTATTGACCGTTTTGTGGGAAAGTAACTGTTCGCTATTGATGTTTCCATTAGGTCTGTTGTTTCATGCTTGTGCTTCTTTCCCTTTGGTGTCTCTGACTGGAGCTGTGGGTTGATTGTAACGATTCCTGATCATTGCTTTCACTTCTATTTAGGGGGCATCCATGCGGTGTGAACAAATTAATTGTCTTAATCGCGACGGAAGTAAGGCGATGATTGTGGCCACGTAAAATCATAATAAGCCCCCCCCCCCCAACACACACACACACACACACACACACACACACACACACACACACACACACACACACACACACACACACACACACACACACACACAGGGAAATGCGATTCACTGACCGTTCCCAAGCGGGTCGTCTGTCGCGGTTTATTTTTGTTGTATCATGTCTTTGAGTGTGTGTATCGCTTATATGATTTCGTTTGGCCATTTTGTGGGAAAGTTGCTTTCCTTTTGGCTTTCTGCTAGTGATGTTACCATTAGGATCTAGTTTCTATTAGGGTCTCTCAAAAGTATCTAAGAGGGCTCTGCTCCAAAGGAAAAAAAAAAAAACGCCGACAGAACTTGGATTAAAAGTTAATGATTAATTTCTCCTAACTGTTTGGTTTAGTTTTAAACAAATTTCACAGGCATATTGCTTAGGTGACCCTCTGTCATAATTGCAAGATGGTTTCCGCGTATCAACAAGACTGCATTGCGAGCTAAAATAGAACAACATAGAAATGAAGGCAATGATCGGGAATCGATACAACTTACCCACAGCTCCCATCAGAGACACCAAAGGGAAAGAAACACAAACATAAAATAACTAGACCCTAATGGAAACATCAATAGCGGAAAACCAAAAGGACAGATCCTTTACCACAAAATAGCCAATTGGCTATCTAAAACAAAATAATATAAGCGATGCACACACTCAAAGCCAAGCTATAACGAAACCTAAAACGCGACAGAAGAACCGCCTTGAAACGGTCAGTACATATGGCAATTTCTCCTATGTCGTTTGCACTGTTTCTTTTAAAGCGTCACATATATATAAACACAAATTTTAATATGGCAATTCCTACTAAACCTTTAGCCCGATTTCACTCTAATCCATGGCAATGTTGCTTAGGCGACCTTCTGCAGAAAAGCTAACCAGTGCCGCTCGGCTGAACAAGATGACTGTCAGAGCATAGCAACAATTAGGGAGGGTGTTTGGTGATTGCACTGTGGCACTGTGTAGTCTAATGTTAATCTAATATTTCTATTATTTTCAGTATTCTACCGTATTTGGTTCAGTCATATGTCTTTGCAAACAGTGTTAACCCAAACTAAACTATCCCTGAAGGAAGAGTCTGATCAGGGTGCACATTGCCTACCATTATATCTATCTATATTCTTCGGATTCAATACTCAACTATTTTTTTTAGGACAACTACTCCAAATGTGTCACAGACACCATGGTAATTCTTAGATAATTAGAAAAATACTTGAACATTGTTTATTGCAGAGCTTTCTCTGTTCTAGCCTCAGCGAACGGAAACAGGAGGCTAATTAAGGAGCTCTGCATGTATTTGTCAGTTCCTTATCTTTGCTCTTTTCAATATTCCTTCCCACAGAAAGCTAGTAGTAGCCTATCCAGACTTGGATAATCATGGATAGGATCTGACTATTGTAGGGTTGCCTATCCCTATCATATCCTACAAAACCAAACATGGTCAATACTCATAAATATATGATGATCGATAGCATATCTCGTGCGCTCGAAATAATATGTTGAGCGCTTGAAATAATATCTCGAGCGTTCGAAATAATATGTTGAGCATTCATAATAATATGATGATCGCTCAAAATAATATGTTTTTGTTTGTTTGATTTGACGTTTAACGTCCCCGTCAACACTGAAAAGGTCATTTTGGAGACGTTGCCTCCAATTTTGTGGGACTTTTACCCGACATTGAGATGAAATGACATCTCAAGCCCTGTCGCCCAATGATACCAATAGGGTTTATTAGCATGGACGGTCCGCCTCGCATTGCGGTTCCTGGACAAGCTTAGATCCTCTAAGCGGTTTACCAGTACTAGTGTGCGGGCCGGATTCAGCTCTGCGTGGAAGCATCATGCAGCCCATCTATTTCTTCAAGCCCCTATGGGCGGGGGCAGTCGAAATAATATGTAGAACGCTCGAGATGATATGTAGAATGCTCGGAATAATAAGTCGAGCGCTTGAGATACTATCTTGAGCGCTCGACATAATAAGTCGATTGCTCGAACTAATGTGTCGAGTGTTCAAGACAATAAGAAACAACATCTCGAGCACTCTAAACAATATCTCAAGCCCCCCAGTTAAGAAGTCGAGCGCTCGAGATAAAATCTCAACCGATCGATATAAGGTTGAGCGTTCTAAATAATATCTCAAGGGCTCTAAAAAACATCTCGACCGCTCCAAATAATATCTCGACCCCTCGAGATAGTATGTATAGCCCTCGAGATAATATGTCGAGCCCTAGAAATAATATCTCGAGCGATGGAGATAATAAGCCGAGCGCTCGAGATAACATGTTGAGCCGGCCCCCGCCCATAGGGGCTTGAAGAAATATATGGGCCGCATGATGCTTCCACGCACAGCTGATTATGGCCCGCACACTAGTACTGGTAAACCGCTTAGTGGATCTAAGCCTGTCCAGGAACCGCAGTGCGAGGCGGACCGTCCATGCTAATAAACTCTATTGGTTTCATTGGGCGACAGGGCTTGAGATGTCATTTCATCTCAATGTCGGGTAAAAGTCCCACAAAATTGGAAGCAACGTCTCCAAAATGACCTTTACAGTGTTGACGGGGACGTTAAACCTCAAATTAATCAAAAACATGTTGAGCGTTCCTTATTATATCTCGAGCGCTCGAGATAAAATGTGGGTATAATATGGCGATAGCTTGACATATGTCGAGCGCTAGAGATAATATGCCGATCGTTAGACAAAAAACATGTCGAGCGCAAAAGAAATCGCTTGAAAAGTTATGTCGAGCGCTCGAGGCAATATATCGAACACTCGAAATATGTCTTGCGTTTAAATAATATAGCAAGCGCTCGACATAATATCTCGAGCCCTCGACATAATACTTTCCAAAATTATATATTGACTGTCCTAAATATACCTCCTTAGTATGCACTACCATTTTAATCATTTAATGAGATGTCTGCTTATTTTTTGTACTTTTTACACATTCTTCAAATATTCTTGTACTTTAAGGAAACGGAACAGGCCCGTATAAGCCGCTGCCCTCTGTAGCAGGTTGATAGGGATGTATTCTGTTTACTTTTACCCCTTTTTTAGTCAAAGATGAACTATTGTTTTTCTCAGTGTATTGCTGTCATATTTACGAAGGCCGTTCAATACGTATCTGGCCTTACTTACTTAGAGTCACGATTGAATTCTTTTTTCCACATAGTCACCCCGCAGCAATACGCACTTCCTCTATCGATGTTCCGCCGCCCCCGCCCATAGGGGCTTAAAGAAAATATATGGGCTGCACGATGCTTCCTCGTAGAGCTGAATCCGGCCCGCACACTAGTACAAGTAAACCGCTTAGAGGATCTAAGCCTGTCCAGGAATCGCGGTGCGAGGCGGGCGGTCCATGCTAATAAACCATATTGGGTTCATTGGGCGACAGGGCTTGAGAGATCATTTCATCTCAATATCGGGTAAAAGTCCCACAAAATTGGAAGCAACGTCTCCAAAATGACATTCACAGTGTTGACGGGGACGTTAAACCTCAAAACAAACAAACAAACAAACTATCGATGTTCCAAGTCTTGGTAGAATTCAGGGTTTCTATATTCAATCCACCCTCCAACCGCTGCCTTGAGCTCTTTATCTGAGTTAAGTCGACCTTCACACAATTCTTGCTTCAGGTTCGAAAACAAAAATTAATCACTGGGTGCAAGGTCATGGGTATTATGTGATGGGGTAAGGTTTGAAAACGTCGCGCTTCATTTCGTCCACAGAAACATTGCAAGTATAGACTCTAGCATTGTTATGTTGCAACGGTACACCTTTTGCAAATTTTCCACTCCTTTTCTGACATATAGCTGCACGTAATCTGTTCCAAACTATTTGTATAATTGTCCCCATTAATAGTCAGATTTGGCCCCCGCCCATAGGGGCTTGAAGAAATAAATGGGCTGCATGATGCTTCCACGCAAAGCTGAATCCGGCCCGCACACTAGTACTGGTAAACCGCTTAAAGGATCTAAGCCTGTCAAGGAACCGCGGTGCGAGGCGGACCGTCCATGCTAATAAACCCTATTGGTTTCATTGGGCGACAGGGCTTGAGATGTCATTTCATCTCAATGTCGGGTAAAAGTCCCACAAAATTGGAAGCAACGTCTCCAAAATGACCTTTACAGTGTTGACGGGGACGTTAAACCTCAAATCAAACAAACAAATAATAGTCAGATCATAAGGTAAATAGTCCACCAACTAAAACCCCTTGTCATCGAAAAACACAGCTGCCATTATCTTGGCAACTGAAGGCTAAATCTTGAATTTCTTTGGACTCAGTGAACCAAGAACAGTCCATTGTTTACTCTGCTGTTAAGTCTTAGGATAATAGTGATGGATCCAAGTTTCGTCCACAGTAACAATTCTTTCAATAAATAAAAATCAAAAATGAGTTCCTCCAAGAGCAATGAAAATATTCATAAGAAAGAAGATGGGTCATACTACGTAGTTTCGGCCAACAAAGCCTCATCAGTGACCCTGCAACGATCCGGCAACGAAAGCCAGAGGAAGCATACTGCAATTTTGCGAATTTCGAATAGGCAGTCGACCCAAAGACCGATATAAATAAAAAAGAGGTCCAAATAATTAAAAACCTGTCTTGAATTTGAGTCTAAACTAATAAATTATTTCTGATTTCTCAGAATATTCACGCTGATCTCAAAGGACCAAAAGTAAAATATAAACTGCACTATGGTTGCGGATCATAATCATATCTTTCCAAAAGTGACTCAAACATGGGCACTCAAAGCATTTTGGCACCCAAAGCTAAGAAAGCATCCTCATGCCCAGCCGCTGATATACAATGGTAAAAACGCTACCCTCTAAAATCTAGAATCTTCTAGCCATTTCATGCTTATCTAGGATCCTCAGCTTTTCACCAGTGATGTCATCAGTGGCATTCACAGGTCTCTACTACAGTGCTCGTCTCCCAACTTTACCCGACCACGTTTTAAATCAACCACCAATTTTTAAAAGTTGAATATGGAGGAGTCTTTCCATGGACTTTATACAGTTCCTAATGAATTTTCAGTTTCGCCTTCTTTTTCAAAACCAAGTTTCCAATCACTGCTTTGTACTCAATTTGTGAAGTACTATAAATCCAGCAACACTGACCCCTGCCATGTTATTGTAACTCGCACAGGCTACAAATACTAGACTGTTTGATAAAAATTTGTGTAACCATGTAAAAGGCATAGATCTACATGTATAGTACGTAAAAAGTGTGCACTTGCCACGGGTCAGTAACTTGATTAGGCCAGTTAAGAATTGAGCGAGACTCATATCTATCATATAGAATTATTGCATCATTTGATCAGTTTGACATTGTCGTTTGTTTGTTTGATTTGAGGTTTAACGTCCCCGTCAACACTGTAAAGGTCAATTTGGATAAGTTGCTTCCAATTTTGTGGGACTTGTACCCGACATTGAGATGAAATGACATCTCAAGCCCTGTCGCCCAATGAAACCAATAGGGTTTATTAGCATGGACGGTCCGCCTCGCACCGCGGTTCCTGGACAGGCTTAGATCCTCTCAAAGCGGTTTACCAGTACTAGTGTGCGGGCCGGATTCAGCTCTGCGTGGAAGCATCATGCAGCCCATATATTTCTTGAAGCCCCTATGGGCGGGGGCTTTTGACATTGTCGAATAATTAAAGACAAGGGATAACTAGATTTTGTTTTTCTAAAAAACACAGATGTATCCCCCTCTTTCTGACCTCTAAGTTTGACCATGACATTGGGTTGGTTGGTTGATTTGAGGTTTAACGTCCCCGTCAACACTGTAATGGTCATTTTTGAGACGTTGCTTCCAATTTTGTGGGACTTTTACCCGACATTGAGATGAAATGACATCTCAGGCCCTGTCGCCAAATGAAGCCAATATGGTTTATTAGCATGGACGGTCTGCCTCGCACCGCGGTTTCTGGACAGGCTTAGATATTCTAAGCGGTTTACCAGTACTAGTGTGCGGGTCGGATTCAGCTCTACGAGGAAGCATCGTGCACCTTTTTTGACATTTGACCTTTAAGTGTGACATTGACCTTTGAAGTGCCGACTTGGTTGTTGGGCGCAACACATCGTCTCATGTTGGTTAACATTTCTGTCAAGTAATTTCATAATTCATCAAAGAATAATAAAGTTATTGACCGTACACGAAAAAAGGCACCTTTCTTGACCTTTGACCTCTGAGTATTACCTTGACGTTGGAGGTACCGACCTTGGTCTTGCACACGACACATCGTCTTATAAAGGTGAAAGTTTCTGCAAGGTTACTTTAAAAAGTCCATCCAGAAATAATAATATTATTGACTAGATACGAAAAAGAGACCCTATTTTGGATTTTGACATCTGAGTATGACCTTGACCTTGGAGGTACCGACCTGTGTATTACGCGCAACACATTGTCTCATGTTGGTTAACATTTCTGCCAAGTAATTTCAAAATCCATCGAGGAATAAGACAGTTTATGACCAAAGACGAAAACAAACAACTTTTTATGACCTTTGATCTCTAAGTATGACATTGACCTTAGAGGAACTAACCTGGTTCTTACGCGCAACATATCGTGTCATGATGGTTAACATTTCTGCCAAGTAATTTCACAATCCATCCAGGAATATGAAAGTTATTGACCGAATAAGAAAAAAAGTCCGTTTTTACCTTTGACCTTTGAGTAGGACATTAACATTGGAGGTACAGACCTTAGTCTTACACACGATACATCGTCTAATGTAGGTAAAAAGTCTGCAAGGTTACTTTAAAAAGTCCATCTAGAAGTAAAAAGTTTTTGAACAGACACGAAAAAAGATCCTTTTTTGAACTGTGACCTCTAAGTTTGACTTTGACCTTGGAAGTACCGACCTGGGTCTTGCGCGCAACACATCGTCTTATGATTATTAACAGTTCTGCCAAGAAAATTCAAACTCCATCGAGGAATAAGAAAGTAATGTAGACAATAAACGAAAATAGACCTTTATGGACATTTGACCTCTAAGTTTGACCAAGACCTTGGAGGAACCGACCTGGGTCTTGCGCGCAACACATCGTGGCATAATGGTTAACATATCTGCCAAGTAAAGTCACAATCCATCCAGGAATAAGAAAGTTATTGACCGAATACGAATAAAGGCCCCTTTTTCACCTTTAACCTCTCAGTATGACCTTGACCTTTAAGATTCCAACCTGGGTCATGCGCGCGACACATCGTCTCTTGGTGGTTAACATTCATTCCAAGTAATTGCAAATATCCATCCAAAAGTAAGAAAGTAATTGACTGGACAAGATTTGCCCATACATATATAGAAGATATTGTGACTGACAAACCTCTAATGGAGATAACTCAAAAAGTATAAATGCGAGAGTTATAGTTCTTGTACTCTGTATGTCGTCTAATGTTGATTAATAATTATATGAAGTTTCGTGAAGATAGCTTGAACGGTTTTCAAGTAATAGAGCGGACACGATTTTGTGACAGACGGACAAACAGACAAACGAAAAGACAGACAGACAGACACCCGGGGGGAAACAATATGTCTCCCCGAAAATGGGGGAGACATAAATATGCGTTAACTCGGTTGTTGTTGTTTTTTACCACTTATAATTCTGGCCCGTTAGGGAAAAGGGACTTTATGGGTGTCTATATTTGACACATTTTGAATCAAATAAGAGATGTCATTTTGTAGGAGATGTAGGCACTGGACTGAATTTTTATGGCAATGGACAATCGAACCACCGTATCTGGTGTGAAAATGCGAAATAATGTGTTACCATAGTTACGCGCATCTAGATGTAGCATTTGGAAAAACTGTTATCCAATAATTACAAAAACACTTTGTGTTTTAAAATCGGTTAAGTATTAGGTGAGACATTTCAGTTTAAAATAAGGTTAAATTTACATAATGCATCTGTTTATTATTTACAATATAATCCAAAATATCTTGGTAACTATTTACCCCATTTTCAAGATGAGAGCAGGTTTTGGAAAGCTTGGAATGTCCCTTTTCTCGCTGCATTTCAAACAAGAGCTCCACAAGCGGGGCATAATACGCCCGTGGCAATTAGTAAAATATAACATATTTATGCTGACTGTTGTACAAGTTTGGGTTTGTGGAACGTACCAAGGAACAATATGTGCTCCATATATTCTTACCTGGCACTATTTATAACCCTCAATGGTCCAAACTACCTGTCTCCAACAAATTTTCATGGTCGGTAATATTTTGTGTTCCATAACCTCAAAATAATACAGGCATAACTTGGCAATAAGTGGTCGACTGTAACCTTGAATTAATATGCGCTGTTCCATATCAAATTCTAACTATACGTAAAGTTACAACCTCATCAGGTGTAAACCGTGGGAGGCATTATCCAGAAACAAAGTATTTTTTTTAAAAACAAAATGTGAAAGTCGAATAACTCTGGTAATATCTGGCGGGCTGTAAACAAAAAATAATATGCACTTTTCCCCACCATTGTCTTACTATGTGTAAAGTTTCAGCTTCATCAGATTTAAAATGTGAGATGAGTTATCCGAGAACGGAATGTTAAGAAAAGTCTGTTAAAGAGGTACAACTCTGGTTATATTTGACAGACCGTAACCTCAAAATAATATGCATTGATCCAAATTATGGTCTTACAGTACGTAAAGTTTCAACATCACCGGATCTAAAATGTAGGAGGAGTTATTCCGAAAACAAATTGTTTAAAGAATTTTTTCTATTTTCTATTATTATTTGGTGGACCATAACCTGGAAACAATATGCGCTGTCCCACGGCATGGTCTAATTATGAAGTTTCAGCTAAATCGGCTAAAGGATAATGCAGGGGAAGTCATCTGGAAACGAAAAGATTACAAAAAAATTCAAAGGGGCATAACTCTATTATTATTTGATGGACCATAACCGTGAAACAATATGCGCTGCTCCACATCATGGTCTAACTATGGGTGACGTTTTAGTTTGATCGGATGTAGGCTGTAGGAGGAGTTAACCGGAAACGAAAAGTTTACAAAACAAGAGGACCATGATGGTCCTGTATCGCTCACCTGAGTCTATTCATCACCTTGTTTTTGATCCCACATGGCCCATATTTTAAAATAGTCAAGATTTTATAAAGGCAAACATTCTTGGCAAGTTTCATGAAGCTTGAACTCAAAATGCAGTCTCAAGTATGATTTGACCAATTCTGTTTATTTGATTTGAGGTTTATACTATTAAGGTCATTTTGGAGACGTTGCTTCCAATTTTGTGGGACTTTTACCCGACATTGAGATGAAAGGTCCGCCCCTTTATGTCTAACAGCATTTATATTTCCGCAGCCTGAAGGTTGATTTCAATCAGTTCTAATCTGTAGCATGCTTATGGTGGGGAAATTATGAAATAAAAGTAGGTTGAGTGATGACAATATTTTTTCTAAAAATAGCCAAAAGAACTTTGACCATGATCCAAACACCCTGAAAGTCTGAATTGCTTGAGATACTGTATTATCATACGGAATATTTGTTAAAAGTTATAATAACCCCTAAAAGGCCCGAAAACGCTGAAGGGGTAGCCTGGCAAACAGCAAAGGCCCAGATCAGACGTCGCAGAACGTTGCATCTGATCAGGGTCTGCACTGTTTGCTAACAGCATTTTCTGTCAAATAAAATACCCTTTCTGACCAAGGTATTACAAAAAGAGGACAATTCTGAGCAAGTTTGATGATGATGTGGCCTCTAGAGTGTTAACAAGGTTTTTCTATGATTTAACCTACTGACCTACTTTTTGACCCCACATGACCCATATTCGAATTTGACCTAGATATTGTCAAGATGATCATTCTGAGCAAGTTTGATGATAATTAGACTAAAATTGCCGTCTCTAGAGTGTAAACAAGATTTTTCCAAGATTTGACCCACTCTTGACCCCACATGACCCATATTCGAATTTGACCTAGATATTGTAGAGATGATCATTCTGAGCAAGTTTGATGATGATTCGACCAAAACTGTGGCCTCAAGAGTGTTTACAAGGTTTTTCTATGATTCGACCTACTGACCAACTATTTGACCCGACATGACACATATTCTAACTTGACCGAGATATTGTCAGGATGATCATTTTGAGCAAGTTTGAGGATGATTGGACCAAAACTGTGGCCTCTAGAGTGTTAACAAGGTTTTTCTATGATTTGACCTACTGACCTATTTTTTGGCCGACATGACCCATAATCGAACTTGACCGAGATATTGTCAGGATGATCATTCTGAGCAAGTTTTGGGATGATTGGACCAAAACTGAGGCCTCTAGAGTGCTAACAATGTTTTTCTGTGGTTTGACCTACTGACCTACTTTTTGACCCGAAATGACCCATATTTGGCTATGACCGAGATATTGTCAGGATGATCATTCTGAGAAAGTTTGAGGATAACTGGACCAAAAGTTTTGTCTCTAGAGTGTTAAGAATGTTTTTCTATGATCTGACCTACTGACCTACTTTTTGACCTGAAATGACCCAATTCAAACTTGGCCGATATATTGTCAGGGTGAACATTCTGACCAAATTTGAGGAAGATTGGACCAAAACTGTGGCCTCTAGAGTGTTAACAATGTTTTTCTTTCATTTCACCTACTGACCTACTTATGACCCGACATGACCCATATTCGATCTTGACCGAGATATTGTCAGGATGATCATTCTGAGCAAGTTTGATGATGATTGGACCAAAACTGTGGCCTTTAGAGTGCTAACAAGGGTTTTCTGTGGTTGGACCTACTGACCTACTTTTTGACCCGACATGACCCATATTCGAACTTGACCAGATATTATCAAGATGATCATCCTGAGCAAGTTTGAGGATGATTAGACCAAATTGTGGCCTCTAGAGTGATAACAAGGTTTTCCTTTGATTTGACCTGGTCACCTACTTTTTGACCCGATATGACTCATATTCGAATTTGACCGATATATTGTCATGATGATCATTCTGACCAAGTTTAATGATGATTGGATCAAAACTGTGGCCTTTAGTATGTTCATAAAGAAAAATGTTTTTCGCACGACGGACGACTGACGACGGACGGACGACGAACGACGACGCCGGACATCTCACAGTCACAAAAGCTCACCATGACCTTCGGTCAGATTAGCTAAAAAGTCAAAGGGCATAACTCTATTATTATTTGGTGGACCATAACCTCGAAACAATATGTGCTGCCCCACATCATGTTCCAACTATTTATGAAGTTTCAGCTTGATCAGATGTAAACTGTAGAAGAAGTTATCTGGAAACGACAAGTTCACAAAAAATTTTAAAGGGGCATAACTCAATTATTATTTGGTGGACCATAACCTTGAAACAATATGCGCTACCCAACATCATGGTAAAATCATGTATGAAGTTTCAGCTTGATCGGATGTAAACGGTATAAGGAGTTATCTGGAAACGAGAAGGTTACAAAATTTTCAAAGAGGCATATCTCTGTTATTAACCTCGAAACAATATGCGCTGCCCCGCATCATGGTCTAACTATGTATGAAGTTTCAGCTTGACCGGATGTAAACTGTAGGAGAAGTTGTCCGGAAACGAAAAGTTTACAAAACAATTCAAAGGGGCATAACTCAATTCATATTTGGTGGACCGTAACCTCGAAACAATATGCACTGCCCGCATCATGGTCTAACTTTGTTTGAAGTTTCAGCTTGATCGGACGTAAAGTGTAGGAGGAGTTATCCGGAAACGAAAAGTTTACAGACGAACGGACGCCATGGGACTTAACATAATACGACCGTTTTTCAAACGGGCGTATAAAAAGAGAGCACGTATAAAGCAAAATAGAAGTTAAGTCAATAATGAGGAATCGATGCAATTAACCCAAAGCTCCCATCAGAGACAACAAAGGGAAAAGAAATACAAACATGAAATCACTAGACCCTTATGGAAACAACCGCATTGGAACAGTCGTTGAAACGAATTCAAGTGTGGTGTTTAAATCGATTTTACGCGGCTGCAATCCTCGCCCTTACTTGCGTAGCGATTTAGACCAACAGTTTTGTTCAGTCCGCATGAAGGCCTCCTAACTTATCAGTATAACATCTCCGAGAACACAAAAATCCAACGACCAGATATATGAAACAACGGCGAGGACTCGACAGCAAGAAACCACTGAAATGCTGGAGCAAAAGAAAACCAACAGTTAGACTTCGATGGGCCCGACCAAAGACGGTCAGTAAGCCTTTACGTTGTGACCGTTATAGAATCTGAGGCCTGACTCACCGCTCGCAATTAAAGAGAAAAGCAAAGTTATCAACCGTGATTGGGCTAACTACCATCCATGAAGTCTGTCGTATAACATTAATCATGATTTTACGAGATTGTGTGTTGAAGTATTTTTTTTTTCAGAATTCATATACATGTAGTAAGCATTTTGATTTTTCTTGTGCCTTTTATGAAGGTTACATGGCTCAATTAGAAATCGCCCTAAAATTTAGTCCAGTGTCTTTCATTACCTCAAAGATTAAATCTGAATGACATATGTATTTTGGTTTCTTAAAAAGTTAGCACTTTCGGACTGCCATAAGGTACATTTTCCGTGACGGGTTACATATGCTGCACATTGTTCGTTGGCACGCGTGCCTTATTATTCGTATGTGTGGTTGTGTGTGTTCGCGCGCACGCTTTGCCAGTCTTTTTTTATTGGGGTTGGGGGAGGCATTTTCTAACATGGTTGTGTTCTGTGATTTTCTGAGTTTCATTCAAGCCAAAGTTGCAGAGCTACATAGTTTTTTTCCTGCGATTGTCCACGTGACCGATAAGGTTTTAAATAGGTAAGGTTGTTAATAGTTGCTGTGACCTCAGAGTGCTGTGTGAAGATGGTTGTCTGTAAAACCGTAACCGCATGTACTGGGCACTGGCTAACTGTAGTTCCAGATGAGACGCCACAAAACACGGCGTCTGATCAGAGTGGCCACGTAAAATCGATTTAAGTCCCCCAGTGGAATTCTTTCCACTAAGAGTTCCAAGGCGGTTCTTCTGTGGCGGTTTATTTATGTTGTTGTTTGTTACTACTTACTGTGTGTATCACTTGTGTGCTCTTATTTTGGATGGCCATTTGGCCATTTTGTGGGAAAGTAACCGTCCTTATGGCCACCCTTTGTTTAGGTTTCCCTTATGGTCTGGTCGCTTCATGTTTGTGTTTCTTTCCCTTTGGTGTCTTTGGTGGGTGGAGTAAGTTAATTGTATCGATTCCTGATCTTTGTTTTATTTCTACTCTACACTGCTACAAATACAGGGATAAACAAATAGCCAGAGTCTCCGTTTAGGACCATTTTCCTACTTACACTTACGAGATAACTGTATTCAAAATTGTCATTTGGGGAGGTAAATCGGAGGTTTCACGGTCGGAAATTTCATTTTACGGCGACGCGTCAGCGGAGCCGTAAAACGTAATTTGCGACCTTAAAACCGACGATTAACCTTCCCAAATGACAATTTTGAATACAGTTATCCCCATTCTAATGCACTTATTCGGTTGTTTTGCTAAAAGTGCACCTATTTGCACAAAGCTGTAAGCGGTACCAAATCACAGGCAATGAAAAGCGACGCTACGTGATGACGTCGGGTTTCCGACCGTATATCGCAGAATATACTGCCGCAAATTTGTGACGTTATCCGATCAGACGTCGCGTTACATACGCAAGTGCATTAGAATCGGGGATAATCGACCCACCAGTTCAGCCAGAGCTTTGCTTTTCTTTCTATTTTGTAAGAGAACGCTTTAATTGTTTTCTTTCTTTTTCTTGTTCAGGCGTGAATGGCACTGAGTTGAAACAATGTCTTCGCACTGAAATGTTTTCGAGACTACAGTTCGTGGATGATCAGACTGGCATGTGCGTCTCTGAGAAATACGTGATCACATTGAATTTTTGGGTAAGCTTAACCGACATACATCATACCAACAAATTTAAAAGATCGGTTTTAAATTGCTACTGTAAGGGGAGTTATGCACACAAGGTACCGTTGTTTGGATGATCAGACTGACACATGTGGTCAAATGTCATCATACCAAACAAATGTAAATTATTGATTCACTTATATAAGAGGAGTTGTCCACATCAAAATAAACTAATAAAGTCTGGGCTTAAACAAGAATTCCGCAGAAGGCGCCGTCGCACCTGCTAGGGGCAAAAGTCACAGGAGCCACAATCAGAACACTGTTATTAAATAAGTAAATTTCATTCTTAACAGTTGGTAGTTGATGTAAAATGTGTCAAAGTCACTGGACCAAAACATATAGGCCATGGTCACAAGGTCAAGGTATGTGCCAAATCAGTACATAGAGGAGAAGCACTATGCAAGGCTTGGTGGCTGTAGGCTATTTATTTTAGGACATATAGAACATTGACATAAAATGTTTTAAAGTCACTAGAGTGCATAATATGGGTCAAGTTTACCAGGTCAAAGACCTCGCAGAGTCAGTAAATGTAAGAGAAGCACCATGCAAGGTTTGGTGGTTGTAGGCCTTATAGTAAAGAAGATATGGCAACCTTAAATGTGTAAAAGTCAATGGAGTACGATAAATAGGTCAAGGTCACCAAGTCAGGGTACATGCACAGTGACAGTACATCTAGAAGCAGCATTATGCAAGATTTGATGGTTGTAGGCCTATTATTTGCAGAGATCTGGAACTTCGATGTAAAATGTGTCAAAGTCGCTGGAGCGTAAAAAATAGGTTATGGTCACCAGGTCAAGGTACCTGCAAAGTCAGTACATCTAGGAGAAGCATTATAAAAGATTAGATGGTTGTGAGCTTTTTATTTGAGGAGATCTGGAACTTCGACGTAAAATGTGTCAAAGTCTGGGTAGAGTAGAATATAGATCAAGGTCACCATGTCAATGTACCTGCACAGTCAGTACATCTAGGAGAAGCACTATGCAAGATTTTATGGTTGTAGGCCTTTTATTTGACAAGATCTGGAACATCAACTTAATTTGTGTCAAAAACACTGGAGCGTAAAATATAGGTCAAGGTCACCGGGTCAAGGTGCTTGCCTAGTCAGGAGCTTAGGATGAAGTTTGAAGAAAGGTTTGATGATTGTTTTGTCGTATAGTTGATTACAATACAAACTTCGACGTAATGTCGAACTTCGACGTAATGGTCAAAGTCACTGGAGTGCAAAATATAGGTCAAAGTCACCAGGTCAATATGTCTACAAAGTCAGAAGGTCAGGGAGATGCATCATGTAAGGTTTGATGGTAGCTGTAGCTTGTAGTTGACTTACAAAAACTTTGACGTAAATGTCAAACTTCGACGTAAATATTAACAGACGGACGGACGAACGGACGCAAAATATAGGTCAAAGTCACAAGGTCAAGTTGCTTACAAAGTGAGAAGGTCAGGGTGATGTTTCCTGTAAGGTTTGAGGGTAGCTGAGGTTTGTAGTTGACTTAAACAAAAACTCTGACGTAAATGTCGAACTTCGACGTAATGGTCAAAGTCACTGGAGCGCGAAATATAGATCAAAGTCACCTGGTCAAGGTGCTTACGAAGTGAAAAGGTCTATGAGCTGTTTCATGTAAGGTTTGATGGTAGCTGAGGTTTCTTTGGTCGGGACCCTCGGAGTCTAACTGTTGGTTTTCTTTTGCTCCAACAATTCTGTTGTTGTATGCTGTCGAGTCCTCAACCTTATTTCATCTCTGTAGTTTTTTTATTTGTATGTTCTCGGAGATGTTACACTGATGAGTTAGGAAGCCTTCATGCGGACTAAACAAAATATTGTATACCGCGACAGAGGTAAGGGCGATGATTATGGCCATGTAAAATCGATTTAAGCCCCCCCCACCCCCCCAGTGGAATTCTTTCCGCTGGTCGTTCCGGGGCGGTTCTTCTGTGGCGGTTTATTTGTGTTGTTGTGTGTTTCTTGCTGTGTGTATCACTTGTGTCTTTTTATTTTGGATGGCCATTTGGCCATTTTGTGGGAAAGTGGTTGTCCTTATGGCCTTCCGTTATTTGGGTGTCCGTTGTGGTCTGGTCGCTTCATGTTTGTGTTTCTTTCCCTTTAGTGTCTTTGGTGGGTGGAGTAAGTTAATTGTATCGATTCCTGTTCTTTGTTTTGCTTCTGCGTTGTAAAATAAAAACTTAGACGTAAATGTCGAACTTCGACGTAAATGTCGAACTTCGACGTAATGGTCAAAGTCACTCGAGCGCAAAATATAGGTCAAAGTCACCAGGTCAAGGTGCTTACAAAGTGAGAAGGTCTATGGGATGCTTGATGTAAGGTTTGATGGTAGCTGAGGTTTATAAAATAAAAACGTTGACCTAAATGTCGAACTTCGACGTAAATGTCGAACTTCGACATAATGGTCAAAGTCACTGGAGTGTAAAATATAGATCAAGGTCAAGGTGCTTACAAAGTGAGAAGGTCTATGAGCTGTTTCATGTAAGGTTTGATGGTAGCTGAGGTTTCTTTGGTCGGGACCCTCGGAGTCTAACTGTTGGTTTTCTTTTGCTCCAACAATTCTGTTGTTGTATGCTGTCGAGTCCTCAACCTTATTTCATCTCTGTAGTTTTTTTATTTGTATGTTCTCGGAGATGTTACACTGATGAGTTAGGAAGCCTTCATGCGGACTAAACAAAATATTGTATACCGCGACAGAGGTAAGGGCGATGATTATGGCCATGTAAAATCGATTTAAGCCCCCCCCCCCACCCCCCAGTGGAATTCTTTCCGCTGGTCGTTCCGGGGCGGTTCTTCTGTGGCGGTTTATTTGTGTTGTTGTGTGTTTCTTGCAGTGTGTATCACTTGTGTCTTTTTATTTTGAATGGCCATTTGGCCATTTTGTGGGAAAGTGGTTGTCCTTATGGCCTTCCGTTATTTGGGTGTCCGTTGTGGTCTGGTCGCTTCATGTTTGTGTTTCTTTCCCTTTGGTGTCTTTGGTGGGTGGAGTAAGTTAATTGTATCGATTCCTGTTCTTTGTTTTGCTTCTGCGTTGTAAAATAAAAACTTCGACGTAAATGTCGAACTTCGACGTAAATGTCGAACTTCGACGTAATGGTCAAAGTCACTCGAGCGCAAAATATAGGTCAAAGTCACAAGGTCAAGGTGCTTACAAAGTGAGAAGGTCTATTGGATGCTTCATGTAAGGTTTGATGGTAGCTGAGGTTTGTAAAATAAAAACGTTGACCTAAATGTCGAACTTCGACGTAAATGTCGAACTTCGACATAATGGTCAAAGTCACTGGAGTGTAAAATATAGATCAAGGTCAAGGTGCTTACAAAGTGAGAAGGTCTATGAGCTGTTTCATGTAAGGTTTGATGGTAGCTGGGGTTTGTAAAATAAAAAACTTCGAAATAAATGTTAATAGACGGACGAACGGACGCACGGACGGAAAATTGGACGCCCATGTCGCACCCTGCTACAAGCAGGTGCGACAAAAAGGGGCAAAAAGCATCTGCGTATTTTCAGCCTGATGAAAGGAGAACTAAGGCAAGGTTATAAAAAGATCGGTTCTTCATTGTATGAGGCATTGCGCTCACAAGATACATACTATCAGCCACACAGGTGCATGTTATTTGAGTTTAAAATGCAGAAAAAATACAAAAGTGAACAGCAAACGTACATCATCGATCCATTTAAAGCACCCTCAAAATTGTAACAGGAGTTGCATAATGTATAATTGAATGTTTAATCAAATAATGTGTATATATCCTGTTAACAAGTACGTGAAATGAACTCCCCTCTAAACCCCAGTTTATATAGAGTAAACTGGCGTTTGCATGGGTATACGTTATTTTTCTTCATGGTGTAAACAAACCTTTACAATTTGGACCCCCTTGAACCCCACTTTTATGTAGTAAATCTTTGGTTCACATGGGTAAGCCTTATTTTTCTTTTTCTTCTCTTTAATATAGATCGTGGGTACTCGTTAGCCTGGAACCGCCTTTGTAACGAGTAACCACAATCCATATTGTGAATAGAAATATGAAAAATATCACAATTTTCCACCTATTAATTTTTCGTTTTTCCGGCGGTAAATGTAAAGGCGTGTCTCGTGATTTCTGCTCAAAGACATAGAACATAGGTACTCGTTAGAACCGCCTAAAGAGCACCCACAACCTATGTCTGGAGGACAAAAAAAATAGAAAAAAAAGTATCACAATTTTGTATTGCAAAAGTCACCATTTTGGAGATATGAAAGAATGCACTATGTCACACGGATGTGTTATCGTAATGCATGTGTCTGGTAACAAAAAAATATGAGAAAAACAAAATGTACGCAATAATTTACACCACTATTTTATTGGCACATATACATGCACAATACAATTTTCAGCACCGCAAAAATTAATATATGTATGTTCCGAACAAATAAAAAGTGTCAAAAATAATTTCATATATTTAATGGAAGTATGAAGAAAACTTGTACAAATAAAAATCAAAAATGAGTTCCTTTAAGAGCAATGAAAACATTCATAAGAAAGAAGATGGGTCATACTACGTAGTTTCGGCTAATAAAGCCTCATCAGTGACCCTGTAATGATCCGGCAAAGAAAACCAGAGGAAACATACTGCAATTTTGCAAATTTCGAATAGGCAGTCGATACAAAGACTGATAAATCATATTGGGGTCCAAAAAATTCAAAACCTGTTTAGAATATGAGTCTAAACCAAAAATTTATTTCTGATTTCTCAGAATATTCACGCTGATCTCAAAGGACCAAAAGTAAAATATAAACTACACTATGGTTGCTGTACGGGGAGACGTTTTACGGCCGCCACACGACACAACACCAGCTGCAGCGAAGGCAAATAAAAATAAAAAATGAGTCCCTTTATGAGCAATGAAAACATTCATAAGAAAGAAGATGGATCATACTACGTAGTTTCGGCTAATAAAGCCTCATCAGTGACCCTGTAATGATCCGGCAAAGAAAACCAGAGGAAACATACTGCAATTTTGCAAATTTCGAATAGACGGTCGATACAAAGACTGATAAATCAAATTGGGGTCCAAAAAATTCAAAACCTGTTTAGAATATGAGTCTAAACCAAAAATTTATTTCTGATTTCTCAGAATATTCACGCTGATCTCAAAGGACCAAAAGTAAAATATAAACTACACTATGGTTGAGAAACGATTAGTCGACTACTGTAATAGATATCGCTCACATAATACGTACTACCTCGTAGGAAACGCGGCATCGTGAACGGAATCACGGAAAAAAACTATGTCCCATCGCGTGTACAGCGGTAGACAAACAAGAAAGCGAAGAGTAACAAACCGAATATATCAGAACATTACGCAAACACGCCTGTACAAATCCATTGTCAATTTTATCTCCGAAAAAATGAAAATTTTAAAATGAATAATTGTGATGTTTTTCTTATTTCTGTTCAAAATATAGATTGTGGGCACTCGTTAGAACCGCCTCATCGAGGCGGTTCTAACGAGTACCCACAATCTATATTTTAGAGCAGAAATAAGAAAAATAAGGTTTACCCCTGTAAATCCCAGTTTCACTATATAAATGTGGGGTTCGAGGGGGTCAAAATTATATGGGCATGTTTTCGTGATGCTCCGTGATGTAGTGGTTACGCTACTCGCCATGTAAACCAGGGATCGTATGCTCGATCCCGGGCTTCTCCAGACTTTCTGATGAGTCTTTAAACCGAGGTCCCGTTTCCGTATGACCTTAGGTAGTCGTGGGACGTAAAACCCAAACACTCACTCACTCAAAAGAAACCACAAAGTCCAGCAGAAAGTGTTAATAATGCCAACGAAGATTCTAACTAAAAACACAATCAACATGAGAACGCCGCCGCCTTTTGAAAAATAACTGGGTACTTATTCTGCCTAAACCTTCATCCTCGATCCAAACATTCAAAACACAAAAATACTTTTTTTCTCGAAAATGTCTCATTACGCAATCAATGGACCATTACAGAAAGCATATGCGCATTGTGGCGAGAAAATCTATCTTCGGTATTTGCGACCAGGGGCCAGTTGTTCAAAATATACGGAGTCGTTAGTTAATATAGTGTTAAAATGTTGACAATTAAATATAGCAAATATTCTTATACATCCTTTGAGCAAAAATACTAGAATTTTAGATATATTGTACTTGCTAGAATAGTTAACTAACTGAGCATTAACGAGCTCGTTAAGCTAACGATGCTTTGAATAACTGGGCACCGGCAGGACCTCACTTATACAGGCTATAACAAGAATCTTGAAATGTTAGATGTACACATTTGGTCCCAGCAGACGGCACGAAAATACGCCTGTATAATTTTGACACACTTAAACCCCATTTTTATATAGTAAAACAGGGGTTTACTGGTATACATTAGTTACCTTATTTCTGATATAGATGCTAGAACCGCTTCGATGTGGCGTTCTAATGTGTACCCACAATCTAAAGGAGAATAAGAGAGACGTAACAATTTTTCATCTTAAAATTTTCGTTCTCTCGGCGGTAAAATTTACAATGTATTTGTATAAGCGTGTTTTCGTTATGGCTACTTGGCCATCTAATTGGGCATCCACCTTAAATTGGTTCGATGTTCATTATTTCTATCAAGTATTTAGTGCATACCACAAATAAAACACATTTCATGGCTCTATGACAGTCCATAAACCTTGATAGTGCACTGCCCTTAGCTTAGGTTACTATTGGTATACTATTTAGAAGACATAGAGGATCTTACATGAGTGTTCGTGTATTATTGAATGTATTAAACGAGATGAGGGAAAGGGAAAAATGCGAGGCTTTGCCGAGCGTTTTATCCTTTTTCCTCACCGAGTATAATAAATTCAATAATACATGAGTACGAATGCAAGATTCTATTTATTATATGACATTAAAAACGCATTTTATTCACGATTGTGTCCGAAAGTGTCAATTGTCCGCCATTAGTAAACGCGACGTCATCAAGGACGTCGTACATGCAACGGTGCTGGACGTATCTAGCTAATTTGCATATTTAATCCACTAGTTGATTATCGAAAATATTACATGGCGTTATTACACTCTCAGACATGACGTTATATGATAAAACGTATTAATCTCAGAGTCATCACAAACATACATATAAATCCCATCGAGAACGGACCATTTCGGCCTAGTGTGTAGGAGCGCTGGCCCTTAATCATAAGGGCCAGAAAGCTAACAAGAAATATCTTTAAAAAGATAAACGGCGTAAGGGATACTGGAATATGAATATTGAAACTATTTTATGGTTCAATATGAAAAGAACTGTTTTGAAATATAAACTCTATTACGAATTCAAAAACAGTATAAAAAGTATTTGAAAAAAACAAACAAAAAAACAAACAAAAAAAAAAAAAAAAAACACGTGCCAATTGGGCACCTTTTTGTTAAAGTGTACAAAGTGTAACACTGTGCAGCCCAATCTGTTTCTTCAGGCAGTCCAACAGAATTGCTTTAACAATCTTTGAAGACCATCTATTACAGAAACGTTCATGTGAAACAAAATCCAAGCGACCCTCAAAGAGATTTTGAAAGATTTGGTTGCTAAAGAAACTAATGGAACATAAGCACAAGTAGGCTGATTCTGGTATACCTCATGATCAACTTGTGTACTTAGTTTCAACTTTGAAGACTTTATAGTTGCTGAGAAAATTCTGACCCAAATTTTTAATGTGTAAAATTTTGAGAAAAAGAAAATTAACAAGGAAAAGGACAGATAAGCAGCAGCAGCCTGATTTTTGTATACACAAGATATTGAACACTGACCACATCTGTACCAAACTTCAACATTGATACGCCCGGCGGTAATCCCTCGGAAAGACAGATGGTTGACCAGGTGTGTGACGTCACGGCACAAACTCGAATTCACAAAAGAAAAAAAAACACTAATGCGTCTCAAAGCAAAGACAATCTAAATTGATTGTTAAAAAGAAACTGCTGCAGTTGCATTATAGACTTACTCAACCACAACCCTTTCCAACCCCCATTTGCAATAAGGCTGCGGTTAGTGCACCGACAGATTCAACCCTATGTGCGCATTTAGACTGGACTGAATCTCGTTGGAATAAGTTCCCTTTGAAAACGGACTCGACCTTAAAAAAGCCTTTTTAAATACACTTAACCGTAGAAATGAGCCACAGTAGGGACCCATGCAATAAAAAAATTATTATTTGCAACTTGTCCCAGCATTTGAATAGACAGATTCCAATCTCGTCTTTTAAAGGTAGAATTTTAATATATCTACAAAGTCGAAAGAGTGCACATGTATCTTTCGGTGTATTTTGTGTAAAAAAACTCTTTTAATTTTTCACAATTAGTCACAGAACTTTCAGGCCACTGTCCAAAACAAATTATCATAGATCTCAATGACATTACAAGTTAGTTCACAAGTATTAATTGAAGTAGCGACATTTTAAACGCTCAATAAAGAAGACTAGAGTCGAGTATGTTACAAAACATTGACATGTTTTCACAGAAATATAATTTTCATTCATTTCCGTTTGGAGAATAAAATTTCAATTCCGGAGGAGTCTGAAACAGAACCTTCGTTTTGAGTCCAAATCATTTGTATTTTAGCATGTTTGAATGATTAAGGCATTCCGATAGCTGATAAGAAACCTGACAACCAGCCTACGTGCTTCTTATACAATCCATACACAATAGACAATTTGTAAAATATGAAGGTTTTACCATAACCCTCAAAATAAATAAGTAAATAAACACAAATTTTGCGGTACACCTTATTTAATCCTGCAAGTGACAAACGTCACTGTACAGAATCGCAGGTCATATTCAAGCATCCCGAGCACTTACATTTCCGGTCATACACTGTGAGGATGCCGCATGAGGAACATCACCATCCGAGAAAGGAAAATTTACAATCTCAAACTCAAAATCATGTTTTTTTTTTTTAAGAAACCAACCCATCTAGAATAGATAGATGTAAATCGAAAAACGGGGCCTAGGTATCAGAAGAATTTGCTTTATTTAACTGAAGATCTTGGATGGGGGTGCAAATCTGACCGATCAAACCATCGAAATAGCTATTGTCAATATGTAATAAATCATCCAGATATCTAGAAGTCGAGCTAAAGGCTTCAATGATTTCAGGTTGGTTTTCAACGGAAAGGGACATCATGAAGTCTCAATCATAACAAAACAATAACATATCAGCCACTAGGAGCACAATCCGTACCCATAGGAGTACCAACAATTTGTCCAAATAACTTAGTACCAAATCTTATATAAATATTGTGAAGTAGAAAGGTTAGAGCTTCACATACTTTCTGACATGACTCTAAAGGCTTATTTGTATGCTCTTCTTAAGTGAAAAAAAGCATTTCTTTCATAACATGAAAGATAGAGCGATCTTCCCTGTGAAATGTCCATCCATTTAAATCATTAAGTTTTTCTTTTATAAGATTATGAGGATATGTAGTGTTTAGGTGCGAAAAAAAACATTAGTAGACAGACTTGACTGGTCGGGCCCATCGGAGTCTAACTGTTGGTTTTCTTTTGCTCCAGCATTGCAGTGGTTTCTTGCTGTTTTGTTTTGAAAGCTATCGGTTTCACAGCATCCAGACTCGCTGTAACCTCTATCGGATGTAGCTGGTGTATAAACAATGATTTCTCACACTCGTGTGTGACCAGTAGTGAGAATTCGCCACGAATTAATTCGTTTACTGACATATATTGCGTCATTTATTATGATTTACCTTCGTTAGCTTCTATGGGCTAAGTTAAATGCTTACTCCTTTATTTGTGTGACTGTTCTGCCTGTTAAAACGATAAACTCATTGCCGTGACATGATGTTTTGTGATACACAGAACCTTTTATATCAAAATTTCTGTTGTTCAAAACAGGATTATCGTTCTGTTATTTAAATCAGCAGTCTTAGATTAATAACACTGTCCGCTAGTCATAGGCTTTTCATCGAATTTCTAAACAAAAAGCCGATAATGGCTTAAAGCAGTGTCACTTGACAATTTATACACTGTACCCCTATCTCCGTTTTTAGTGTATCCCTAACTAAGCGAATGCGATGAAATACTGTACCCCTAACTGCAGTCGATGCATTGTTATAGTAATACTTTTACAAGAACATGGTAGCCTTGTAAGACACCTTGTTCCTCCAAAGTTTTAGTTTTTATGATAAACCGGAATGTCTCGAAGAACATAATGACTATTTTTTAGGATGCAAAGAATATTAAAGTGCTTTTGCGAAATGTGTTATAGGGGAAAAATCTATCTTCACATACTGAGTCTGTCACTTCAGATACTGAATCGGTCACATTTTGCCATTATCTCAGTTAGATGAAAGGCTAAATTTAGAATTTAGCTTTAAACAAATGAGTTACTGGATGAGTTCCTAAAACTATTTACAATCTGATTAGTAGAGGTATACTAAAACGCATGCATCTGAGTCCCAATCTGTACTGTACGGCTTTAAACTCCCCTGCGGTCTTTGCATCTACTGCCGATGTGGGAAGACTATTCCATTGAGGAACAGTTCTGAGAAAGAAAGAATGCCTCGGAACATCACTATAGGCCTGGTTCCTACAGTGTTTTGTATTGTTTACTTTCGATGCCCTTATTTGGGCTGAAACTGTCGCATGGGTAAAGTATTTATCTTTATAGACAAAAGTGTCAATGAGGAATACCCACGACGACCATCAAGAGACGGCCACGCCGATTCGCAGAGCATACCACCGACGCTACTTTTATTTCGCCATCGCCGATAGGTCCATCAAGCTACTGACCTCAGAATCTGAGTTTTAACATGGGGATGTTAAATGGGTGATGTATACTCAAGTTGAGGGCGAACAAGTGGCCTTTGTCTACCTAGGTGCAAAAGCCAAATAACGTCTAAGAAAAGTCCTAGTTGCTTTTGTGGTTACAAGTGAAGTTGCTTGTCCCAATCAATATCGTCTGTGACGGTGATACCGAGATATTTGCCGGATAGAACATGCCCCAAAGTGTGCTGGTGTAGTGAATAGTCAAATTTAATCTGCTTTTCAGGAAGATGTTGTAACTCCCTTGACCACAATGCACATTCATCTGCCCACCGGGCTAGTCGACATAAGTCCTGATATTACGAGGAAGACCATTAATGAATGACCCCTCCCCCAACACACACACCTCCCGCCCCCCAAAAAGGACCGGTCCAAGTACCGAACCTTGTGGAACTAACGTTTCTTCAGATGAAAATGTTTGATGTTTGCTTATCTTAAGTCCAAATGTAGACTGAGTGCCCGTTAGAGTGAGTGAGTGTTTGAATTTTACGTCCCACCAACAACTAAGGTCATACGGAGAAGGGACCTCGGTTTAAAGACACATCCGAAAGTCTGGAGAAGCCCGGGATCGATTCTGCGACCCCTGGTTTACAAGGCGAGTAGCGTAAGAGTGTCCGTTAGAAACCGTCTCAACCAATATGCCCCAATCAGACGGTTCTAACGAGTACCCACAATCTTTATTTTCGAGCAAATAAGGAAAATACTTGATTCTCCCGTAAACCCACTTTTCTGTACATGATGTGGTGTTTATAGGGGTCTTAGTTCACGAACTTATTAATTTGATATCTATATAGACGGGCGGTTATGGAATGGGACATGAAAGAGAAGTGAACAAAACGACATTTGTAAATTCTCACTCTGCTGAATGATAACTATGAAACAAATAAATAAATAAATCAATAAAACGAAAAATCACGTAATTGGCTGTCAAATTCCGGTAGCCCGATATCTGAATTATAACAGAAAGGAAACATTATGCATCTTCCTAATAGTTATAGGGGGATTACCTCGACTACAAACTCCTGAATTAATGCCATGTTCAAAACTATGGGATTGCATTTCTGTTGTAGGATTTATGTCTTGCATCAGAATGACAAAAACACAACAACTGTTGGAAAAAATGTGAATAAATGAATACATCCAGTGTGTATTTCTAGGTATATCTGATTTGAATTCATAGAAAGTTGTTATAAAAATGTCACCAACTCCTCCCCATTCATATATATCACCTTAATATGCCAGAGACATATCACATTCTTTGCAGGAAAGACTTTTTTCTGATTATTATAAAAGACATTAAAGTTTGCACCCCCCTCCCCCATTCATGTACATTCATTTTTCGTTTAATAGTCCATTTATAGTTTGTTTTGTAATTGAAGACATCACATCCAAAGTAGAAGTAAAACAAAGATCAGGAATCGATACAATTAACTTACTCCACCCATCAAAGACACCAAAGGTAAAGGAACACAAACATTAAGCGACCAGACCATAATGGAAACCTAAATAAAGGAAGGCCATAAGGACAGTTACTTTCCCACAAAATGGCCATATGGCCATCCAAAATAAAAAGACACAAGTGATACCCATAGTAAGTAACAAACAACAACATAAATAAACCGCCACAGAAGAACCGCCTTGGAACGGTCAGTGGAAAAATTTCCACTGGGGGCTTAAATCGATTTTACGTGGCCACAATCCTCGCCCTTACTTCCGTCGCGATATGGACAAATAATTTGTTCAGTCCACATGAAGGCCTCCTAACTCATCAGTGCAACATCTCCGTGAACACAAGAAATCAAAGAACCACAGTGGTGAGACAACGGTGAGGACTCGACAGCAAGAAACCACTGAAATGCTGGAACAAAAGAAAACCTACAGTTAGACTCCGATGGGCCCGACCAGAGACAGAGCATCGGGCACCAACCAACATTACCAAGAATTAGATCTCTCTAATTCTCAATAAGCCTTTACGTTGGAGCCGTTATAGAATCTGCGGCCTGATCCACCGGCGTGCAATTAAAGAGGGAAGCAAAGTTGCCAACCGTGATTGGGTTAACTACCATGCATGCAGTCTGTCGTATAACATCCATGTTGTACCCAATCTTTTTATATCGAAGAATGATTTTACGAAATTGGGTGCTGAAGTCATTGCGGTTATATATTTTTCTGAATTTATATACTAAGTCACCATAAAATTCGGGTTCCGATAGACCTTGTTGCAGAAGAGATTTAAGTCCAATACTGAATTTTAAAATTAAATCAGAATGGCGTCTATAAAATTTTGAAAAGGCTTTGCGTGGTTTATGGTACCGATAACCCTGATTAAGGAGTTTAGCCGTTAATAATTTATTACGAGTGTTGAAGTCAATTACATGACTACACACTCTAGCAAATCGAATTAATTGCGAAATATAAACGCCATAGGATGGCGCACGAGGAACATCACCATCCAAAAAAGGAAAATTCACAAACTCAAAATCAAAGTCATCGCGTTTACCATAAATTTTGCACGAAACAAACCCATCTACAATAGATAGATGTAAATCCATAAGCGGGGCCTCGGTATCAGAAGAATTTGTTTTATTTAACTGAAGTTCTGGGGGGGGGGGGGTAAATCTGACTGATCAAACCATCGAAATAGGTATTATCAATATTTAATTAATCATCTAAATATTCGTGGAAGCTTTCGTCTGCCTCAGAGACTTAAGATGAGGGCCCGTATCTATAGCCTGCTCGTGTCGAGAGACATGGGCATGCATCTCTATTCATTCCCACTGGAACTGACTGGTATGGAAGCCCTGGAGGGACTTCTAACTTCTTCTTTCCAACTTCTGACCTCCTACTTCTAACTGCCGACTCCTTACTCCCAATTTTCTTCTTCTCACTTCTGACTTCGACTTCTTACTTCCGACTTCCAACTTCTAACTTCCGACTTTTACTTCTAACTTATTACTTCCTGCATTACACAGCTATAGTAATTATATGTGATGGAGAAGGAACGTTTTACTTCATATCTTCTTAGCTTTTATGTCTAGCTTCATACTTAGGAATTCTAACTTCCATCTTCTGACTGTTAACTTCCGATTTCCGACTTTTTACTTCAGACCTCCTATTTCCGACTTCATACGTCTACGTTCCGACTTCTTACTTCGGACTTCTGAAAGTAAGAAGTGGGAAGTAGGAAGTCTGGAGTTAGAGGTAAGAAGTTGAAAATAAGAAGTTATACGTAGAATGCATGAAGTAGGAAGTCAAGAGTAAGCACTAAGAAGTGATAAAATTAGAAGGCTCGTCTCTTACAATCACAATAGATGTGTAATGCAAGAAGTAATAAGTTGGAAGTCGGAAGCTAGAAGTAAATAATTGTTTGGGTTTAACGATACGTCAACCCTTGTGGGTCATTTTGTGTAGTCACCCAGAGAAAGGGAGAAAAGAGATGGAAGAGATAGTAGAAGATATTTGTGATAGACAGAGCAGAAAGAGGAAAATAAATGGACCTGTAGAAACTGTAGAAATCACAACACTTCCCCACTACCCTTACCTGCTGCAAAGGTCTTGCCCAACTGTAAGCCAGAATCAAATGGACGCCCTAGTGACCGTTGCCTCAACCGACCACCCAGCTACAGGTAAAAGGTCTGAAGTTGGAAGTAAGAAGTTGGGAGTTGGTTGAAAGAAGGACGTCCGAAGAGAGAAGTTGAATGTAAGATGTCAGAAGTCAGGAGTCGGAAGTAAGGGAGTAAGAGAGAAGATAGAAGCTGAAATATCGATGTCCCTCCGGCGCTACAATATGATGCAAATAGGGCTGAGACTTATTTTGATACTATTTCCAATACCTAGGCGGCTAACCTTTGATAATTGAACCGACTGAATAATGTTGCAAAAACGTCAAGTTGCTGGCATTATAAACAGGATAGGTTCTGTGTATGTTTTATATTAGCAACAGCACTGCCATTGTTGATTTCTTATACGGTTATCAAAATAGTGCATGGTGGTTTCACGGAGAGCTGGTAAACGGCTTAGTGGATCTAAGTAGAAGTAAAACAAAGATCAGGAATTGATACAATTAACTTACTCCACCCATAAAAGACACCAAAGGGAAAGAAATACAAACATTAAGCGACCAGACCATAATGGAAACCTAAACAAAGGAAGGCCATAAGGACAGTTACTTTCCCACAAAATGGCCATATGGCCATCCAAAACCAAAAGACACAAGTGATACACACTGTAAGTAACAAACAACAACATAAATAAATCGCCACAGAAGAGCCGCCTTGGAACGGTCAGTGGAATGTTTCCACTGGGGGGCTTAAATCGATTTTACGTGGCCACAATCCTCGCCCTTACTTCCGTCGCGATTTAGACAAATAATTTGTTCAGTCCGCATGAAGGCCTCCTAACTCATCAGTGCAACATCTCCGTGAACACAAAAATAAAAAAAAACACAGAGGTGAGACAACGGTGAGGACTCGACAGCAAGAAACCACTGAAATGCTGGAGCAAAAGAAAACCAACAGTTAGACTCCGATGAGCCCGACCAGAGACAGAGCATCAGGCACCAACCGACATTATCTCTCTAATTTTCAATAAGCCTTTACGTTGGAGCCGTCATAGAATCTGAGGCCTGACCCACCGGCGTGCAATTAAAGAGGGAAGCAAAGTTGCCAACCGTGATTGGGTTAACTACCATGCATGCAGTCTGTCGTATAATATCCATGTTGTACCCAATCTTTTTATATCGAAGAATGATTTTACGAAATTGGGTGCTGAAGTCATTGCGGTTATATATTTTTCTGAATTTATATGCTAAGTCACCATAAAATTCGGGTTCCGATAGACCGTGTTGCAGAAGAGATTTAAGTCCAATATTGAATTTTGAAATTAAATCAGAATGGCGTCTATAAAATTTTGAAAAGGCTTTGCGTAGTTTATGGTACCGATAACCCTGATTAAGGAGTTTAGCCGTTAATAATTTATTACGAGTGTTGAAGTCAGTTACATGACTACACACTCTAGCAAATCGAATTAATTGCGAAATATAAACGCCATAGGATGGCGCACGAGGAACATCACCATCCAAAAAAGGAAAATTTACAATCTCAAAATCAAAGTCATCGCGTTTATCATAAATTTTGCACGAAACAAATCCATCTACAATAGATAGATGTAAATCCAAAAACGGGGCCTCGGTATCAGAAGAATTTGCTTTATTTAACTGAAGTTCTAGGGGGTAAATCTGACTGATCAAACCATCAAAATAGGTATTATCAATATTTAATAAATCATCTAAATATCTAGAAGTAGAGCTAAAAGCTTCAATAATTTCAGATTGGTTATCAATGGAAAGCGACAAAATGAAGTCTCTTTCATAACAATACAAGAACAGATCAGCCACAAGAGGTGCGCAATTAGTACCCATCGGAATACCCACAATTTGTCTAAATAACTTAGTACCGAATCTAATATAAATATTGTCAAGTAGAAAGGTGAGGGCATCACACACTTTCTGACATGACCAAAGTGTATAATTCTTATGCTCTTTAGAAGTGAAAAATGCATTTCTGACATTACATGCAAGATAGAGAGAATCTTCTCTGTGAAAAGCCCATTCAATTAAATCATTAAGCTTTTCTTTTATAAGATTATGAGGAAGTGTAGTGTAAAGAGTGGAAAAATCGTAGGTAGACAGACTAGAAGCACGAAAATGTCTAGATTTCAATTTATTTAAAACCTCATTCGAATTTTTTATAGACCAAAACAGATTTCTTCCTGATCTTTCAAAGACTTTATCACAATATTTAATTACATGCGTTTTAATAGCAGTAAGACAGGAAGTTAATAATTTAGAAAGTTCAGTGGTAGTGCAAGAGCTAGAATTTGCAATAAACCGTGCTTTGTAAGGTTTTTTATGAAGTTTTGGTAACCAGTATAGCGTAGGAAGCTTGTCTTGGCCTTCGTTAACACACACAGCAAACTTGGTGGCTGAAAGACAAACATGTTTATCTACTATAGCTCTCTCTTCAGCTAAAGGCTGAAGTTCATAGGCCTTAGTACCACCAAGCTCCTGCTTAAGCGTGTTAACATAGTGGAGCCGTCACACAACGACGACGTTGTTAGCGGCCTTGTCTGCAGGGGCCAAAACAAACTTCTTATGAAATTCTTGAATACCTAGTTTAAGATGACGTAAAGACGTCTTGGGCTTAGGAGGTAATAAGTTAGTATTTTGAGAATAGAAAGAAATGCGTTTATTCACTAGTTTTAAAATGCTAAGTTTCCAGTCCTTAAGGGCTTTATGCTCAACATACTCTCGCTTACACCATCGATTACCGAATTCATTCAAGGAAGCAGCGATTTCATCTCTACATTTACTGAAATCAATTTTAGAAGGAAACCGATATTTCGGTCCTTTAGAAATTATATTCCTTATCCTAGAATCAGGAATAATTTTCAAATTGCCAGTAATTACATGACCAGCAGCAGGATAGCAATACTTTGAGTTTTTACAATCACATGAATCAGGAGTATTAGTATCAATTTTAAGATCTGAAACAAGTTTATTGAAATTAAAAATGATAGATCTAACAGGTTTGTTATATTTATAGCAAATTATAGGTGTTTCAGTATTTTGAAAATAAGCAGGAATGGAAGAAAGCACCGATCTCTCACGGAAGATACTGGGCAAATCTATAAAATCCATACCCTTATTAATGAAGGATATTTTGAAGAAATGGCGTTTATGATTAATTTCAGAATCAATGTAAGGACGGAGAGTATGCTGAGTATAGCCTCTAGTTAAGAGAGCCGCATCATATAACTGATGAGAACTATCGTAGAATTTATTCGCCTCGGTGTCCAGAAGACGTAAAACAGAAACGGGTAATGAACTTAAAAATGAAAGCATAGAGTGGCGTCCATGATTTAATAATATAATTGACAGTCACTTCAGTCTAGTATTGTTTCGTTTAAACGCACGTGTTTTACGTTTAAAGTTACCATTTTTCCTGGTGCCGTGAGATCTAGTTCTGCGTTTTCGACATTCCAGGAGTGAGAAAATATTAAGTCTGCCTAGGCAAGGTGGTGTGAGTCGGCCCTTCAGTGCATGTAAACCCTATTTGTTTTGCAGGGCGGCTGGGCTTGAGATTTCATTTGGTCTCAGTGTCGGGTAAAAGTCCCCCAGAAGTGGAAGCAACGTCTCTTAAAATCCCCATATATACTGTTCAGGGGACATTAAACCTCAAATAAATTAACGACTCGTCATCCCTGGTAGGTCCGTTTTTGTTGTCTCCCAGAGAAAGTGAGAAAAGAGATGGAAGAGATATTTGAGGAGATAAAATTGAAGGACGAAGAGAAAAAGTGAAAATGAATGTAAGTAATGAAACAGAAGAAATGACATCACAACATTTGCCTCACCCAACCACCCAACGTAAAGAAATAAAAAGGGCGGTCCCTGTAATTACCAAAAAGACCAGAATTACCGGAAAGACCTCCGAAATACCGGAAAGACCATGTAAAATAGTTATGAAAATAGGTTTTGGTATTTGAAGATTTTAACTATTAATATTTTAAGCTCTTGTGAGGCTAGAAAGAACAAAAATAACAATAAATAAATATATGAAAGATTTAGAAAAGGGAGATTTAGATCTGAACTGATCTGATTTTAATTAAGATCTGAACCAATCTGCCATCACAGTTAGGGGTACAGGTACTCATCTGTTAATCATACAGTTGTCTGCTCAAACATGTTAGTTAGGGGTTCAGCTGCACCTACAACTCGTCATTTAATCAAGTCCAGATTTTTTACAGATCTTCCATACCACAGCAATACCAACCATACATTCATGTAAATATGTACCGCCTAATCATATTCATACCTCACAACTTGACAATATACGCAAGTTCACCAAGCATAGCGGCTCTGTCTTTGTACAAGTTGTAGTTTACACAACATGTTGGAACCGAATTTGTCAATAAAATCATGCAATTTAATGTAAGACTCTCATCAGATTTATTTTTAATCCTACCAGAGTTTGTCCAAGCTATATTACTTTGAAATACAGTTGCACACTGAATAAAATCTAAAATATCTTTTAATTTCCGACCTCTGGTAACACACGAATTTTTGCATTCGTTGTTTACATACCAGATGCATCCGATGGAGGATACGGCGAGTCTGAATACCGTGTGTTTTGGCGAATTTTGAAAACGTACACATTTTATGATAAAATAGTTCAACTTCTTCCATGGCTCCAATACAGGCATGTTTTCATGAAACGTGACTTTAAACTCAATCTGGCTCCATGACACGGGGTCCTAATTAAAATAAACATTTAAGAATAAAATCTAACACTAAATATAACAGAAATATATTCTCTTCCTTTGCTAGAGGAAAGATAATGACGCAATATAAACAGACGACAGCTAGGATTCTGTCAACAAGGCTAGATCCAACGCACACTTGAAATTTACCATTTTTTCTCTAATCTTTTTTTGTCTTATCTTTGTAAAAAAAGCGGAATGTCATCAATAAATGAAGTACATAAAGGCCACGAGGAGAGGAGGCAAATACTTCGTCATGACGACAAATTCGTACTGGGTCCAGGTGACATAGTAAGACGAAGTGTATTCCTGGGCTTCTTGTCTTAGTAATTTGTGCCGTAATTACCGGTATCAGAAGTAGTATATAACTCAAACATACCGTGGTGTAGCGCAAGAAAAAAAGAGACAGAGAAAAAAAAAGCAAAAAAAAAAACAAAACAAAAACGAAACAACATTAACAGAATACCGGTATCTCAATCGATACATACATACATACATACATACATACATACATACATACTTTTATTGACCTACATACATAGCCACTATCCTATATTCTAGCGCACCTGTATATATAGCATTCCTACAGTAGCAGACACATGTGAGTAAATACGCACGTACGTACTTCATACATACATACATACATACATACATACATACATACATACATACATACATACAAACATACATATCTGTAGTTATATAAATAACATGGTGTTTGTAATAATATGGGTTCGGAAAGGGGAAGATGAGCCGACAAAAATAAAAGTAAAACTTTGGATGGTGATATTCGCAGCCACATCTTAAGTCTTCTTATATTTACTTTTATACTGCCTATTACAAATAAAACTGATGCCATTTCTATCGTGTTTCTTATATACTTTCAGAGAAATTAGGACTTCAAATTTCAATCAAATCGTTTGCTTGCAAATAATTCACATGGACACTAGTCTGATTTTCTCTGAAAATTGAGGTAGTCTTCTTAAATTTGTCAGACACTTTAGGGATTTATGATTTTATTAATAGAACATTCTGACTGACTATACGGATATCCGGATATCCACTTTTCATATTTGAATGATCAATGTTGGAATTTTTAAACTTGAAACATGTGCACTCCATATTTTTCACTTCTGTGGTGTATCCCTTGCTTCCAAAGGATAACCCTTTTATAGAACATATTTAACTTCACTACAGCTGGTATGTGGGAATGTGTGGCGGCGGTAAAACGTATCCCTGCCCCACATCATAGTGAAGATTGTATTTTCTTGTCCTTTGGGATCATTGATTCCATTGTGGAATTTTGAAAATATCTGAGGGTCACTGATGAGGCCTAATTGGCCGAAACTAGCTAGTCTGGCCCAGAAAACATGTGCACTCCATATTTTTCACTTCTGTGGTGTATTCCTTGCTTCCAAAGGATACCCTTTTATAGAACATATTAAACCAAAATATGTATAGGTCCTAGACCAGATTGGAATCTAGGCAGATCCGGAAAATAGAAGTGAAGGCAATGATCAGGAATCGATACACTTAACCCACAGATCGCACCAGAGACACCAAAGGGAAAGAAACACAAACATGAAACAACAGACCCTAATGGAAACATCAATAGCGGAAAGCCAAAAGGACAGTTACTTTCCCACAAAATGGCCAATTGGCTATCCAAAACAAAATAATATAAGCGACTCAAAGACAAACAATAACAAAAAATAAACCGCGACAGAAAAATCTCCTTGGAACGGTCAGTGAAGCGAATTCCACAAGGGGGCTTAAATTGATTTTACGTTGCCACAATCATCGCCCTTACTTCCGTCGCAGATCCTAGTCCACATTAGAATTCTAATTTGGTCTATGCCAGATAAGAATCCTAATTTGGTTCAGGCAGATCCAGAATTTTCCTAGGCCAAACTGTATTCCAGTTTTGGCTAGACAGATTCTGGATCTGTCTAGACCAACTAGAATCTATTTGTTAAAGTTATATGATCATAATTGTATGTCATTAACGTTTTACCTATTAACGCAGTAATTTTATGGTAGTTAGATGCATGTCTTATTTGTGTGTAAAAATACCACCCCCACCCCACACCACCAAAAACAATTGTCTTTTAGATTATGTTTTAAAAATAAATAAAATGGCTTATTGCAATAATTGAAATCAACACACTCTATTCATATTTTATTATTTGTATTGGTGACCAATTGCCCATCTGGCACAGATAATATGTGAAAGACAATAACATAAAATATTCTAAGAACAAAAGATGAAAATAAAATGGTTTAACAGATACGGTAAAATGAAAATACAATACAATATATGGTGAATATAATGACAACTTTTTGCGAAACAAAGAGACTGTATCGTTTATGAAAATGTTTTACAGATTTAAGTGAACTAAATTCAGAGACTGATTAAGCATACTAGATAATAGTTCAATCAGTGTGCAGTAGGGAGAAGATATAGTGCTTGTAACGTATTCACGAGGCATATAATAAAGGTAGTTCATACCTTTGGTGTTATTTAAAAATTAAAAAAGAAAAAAAATAGTGAAAAAGTATATAAATAAACATTTTTTTTGTGTGTGTGTCCCATTTTTTGGATTTCAATTTGGTCTAGGCAGACGTAGAATCTGCCTAGCGAGATTGGAATTCTTAATGTGACCACTGCGATAGCCATGGAGACAAATTTAGCATAAAAATACTGAGGTAGTCTATCAGCCAGCACCTGGCAAGCCTTACCAAGGGCCCTCAATCGCAGTGAAAGGTCAACGATTGCAAATGGTAGACAAGGTCACCTACCTTGGAGAATCGTGTGCATTGATGATGAAGTCAATTCCAGGATTGCCAAAGCTATCGCAGCATTTGGCCGACTGCGTGGTAGTGTCTGGGATCGAAGTGGAATCAGACTTGTCACAAAAACTCGAAGTCTACAGAACTGTGGTGCTGCCAGCACTATTGCATGCATCTGAAACAGGGACAGTTTACCAACTGCACGCCAAAAGACTGAATCACTTCGATACAAGCTGTCGTAGAAAACTCTTAAAGATTAAGTGGCTAGACAGGGTTCCAGACACGGAAGTCCTGAACAGGTAGGGCTGTAAACTGTATACACCCTTCTGAAATAAGTACAGTTAAGATGGCCACGCCATGTTACCAGAAAGCCTGACGAACGTTTGCCAAAGAAAATTCTCTATGGGGGACTAGAAATGGGCAAACGCTGCCAAGGCGGTCAGAATAAGCGCTACAAGTACATCCTCAAAGCCTCCCTCAGTGATTTTAACATTCAAACACAGTCGTGGGAACAAATTGCATAGGGCAGAGCAAAGTGGCGAGGTCTCGGAGTATACGAGGCAAAAGTAATCAGTGTAGCTGAGCAGAAATGCGCACAGTGCAAAGCCAGAGCTAAGGGCTTAAATCGATTTTACGTGGCCATAATCCTCGCCCTTACTTTCGTCGCGATTTAGACGCGTAATTTGTTCAGTCCGCATGAAGGCCTCCTTATTCATCAGTACAACATCTCCGTGAACACAAAAAATCAAACAACCACAGAGATGAAACAACGTTGAGGACTCGACAGCAAGAAACCACTGAAATGCACCAACAGTTAGACTCCGATGGGCTCTCTGTATGCCTTTTATCATATGACGTCGCCTCTGAGAGTGTAAGAACACCATGTTATCAATTCCGTAAACCACTACAAATTAGTTGAGATGCCCATTAACGTTACATGTACGACTTCGTGTTCACTAATGATGGAATATTGGCATTTGTATCACCAAATCCTGAATAAAATGCATTTTTAACGTCATAGAAAAATAGAATCTTGCATTCGTGCCCATGTATTATTGGATTCATCAAACTCGTTGCGGAAAAGGCATACAATGCTCGGCTTAGCCTCGCATTCAATCCCTTTACCTCAACTCGTTTTATAAATTCAATAATACATGAACACTCGTGTTAGATACTTTATGTACATAATCCCAGTAGCGAACATCAATGTACTGATCAGACTGCGCATGCACCTTTGATGTTTGCAAGGGGCAAAAAATGTTTCACAAGACGTGGAAAAATCATATTTTGTTTGTTTGAATCAAGGTTTAACATCAATGTCAACACTATTTAGGTAATTTTTGAGACGTTGCTTCCTATTTTGTGTGACATTTACTCGACATGGAGATGAAATGAGATCTCAGGCCCTACCATCCAATGTAACCAATATTGTTTTTTTGCAGGGACGGTCCGACTCGCACAACTTTACTTTAGCAGGTTTGGATCTTCTAAGTGGTTTACCAGTATTCATATGCGGTCGGTTTCAGCTCTGGGTGGAAGCACCATGCAGCTCAATCTATTTCTCCTAGTTCCGATGGGCAAGGGCTCGGCAAATCATGTAGCTATGTCTGTCGCTGAGCCCATCGTGGTTTAACTAATGATTTTCTTCAGCTCTAGCCAACAGTGTAAGGGGGGGGGGGGGGGGGGTCGGCTATCAACCCTCATCTTTGCTTCATCTCAATGTTTGAATTTGATTTATGTCTCTGTGATGATGCATTGATTGTGTTAGGAAATCTTTATGCAACCGAATATTAAATGGTTATTGTTGGGAACATTGCCGTAACCTAGGGTGAATATTCGGCCGGTAAAAGATCTTTAAGCCCCCCCCCCCCCCCCCCCCATCCCCCCCCCCCCTCAGAGGTATGTACTGCTGACCGTTCTAAGGCGGTAGTTTTGGTGCTGGTCTTTTGCTATTATTTCTGTTGTATGTCTGCGAATTTGTTATGAGTTGTTGTTTAGTGTTTTCTAATTGTCTGATCACCCCGTGTGGGGACGTGAGGGCTGATTGTTCATTTTCATAAACACTCGTAATTTTTCTTGCTTTGTGTATGCTTCCTCTTCCTCTTGGTGTCGAGAGTGGACGGCGGCTTGTGACTGTGGCGATCCCTGGATCTTTCTCTTAAATTTCTGTTTAGAAGACGACTCAATCACTGAAGCATCACAAAAACATACAATCCCCGTCAAAAATGGACCTCCGTGGCGAAGCGAGTAAGAGCTCTGACGCTAAGGATCATAAGGTATCTCACCGCTGTGGTTCGAGCCTCGCCCAGGTCACATGTAAGACGCTTAGTTGTGCCACAGAAGGTTAGGTGTTTTTCTCTGGGTACTCCGGCTTTTGCCAACTTCTGATTAGCGATCGGCTCGCAATAAGTTTAATACGGGGGCAAGTCAATAAAAAAAAAGCCTAACTTATTTCTAACGAAGGAATGCCCTCTAGAATGATACACTTTGACCAACGCTGTTCCAGTGCCATCAGCCCAGAACTGAAGGAAGTCAGGGTCCTTTGCTCCGACCCACACCTCAACTGTTTGTTGGACCGGAAATGACGTCCACTGATATTCTTGTCCAAGTTTGGGAATAGGAAATAGTCACTAGGAGCTTAGTCCGGATAATAGGCGAGGTGCGGTATTAGCTCGTACCCATTCCGCTAAACAGCACCCATTGCAATTTTGCAAGTGTGGACTCTTGCATTACCCTGTAGGAGCAGAACCCCTTTGGAGAGTTTACCTCGGCATTTCTCACGGATCGCAGTTCTCAGTTGTTCGAGCAATTTGCATATTATATTTTTTGCTACGAGGACTGTTCAAATATGAATGCAACTAAGCACATAAAAATGATTCCGTGATAGATTTCGATGAAAAATTTATTTTGTCCCCTCAAAGTATTCCCCTTTAACAGATATACAAACTTTCAGTCTTCTGATCCAGTCATTGAATGCATTTCGGTAGTCTTTTCGAGGTATACTATGAAGGCACTTGGATATTGCAGAACCGAGGTGTTTGCGCTGTACAAATTTTCGACCAGAAAGGTATTTTTTTAGCCGCGGAAACAAAAAAAAATCACACGGGGCAAGGTCAGGAAAATACGGGGGTGAGGGAGTTCAACAACCTTTCCTGCTTCAGATAGTCTTGCACAATGAACGCCTTGTGCGATGACGCATTGTCATGTAGCAATCTGACATTGGCCAAACCAGTTGCGGGTCTTCGCTCTTTGAAGTATTTCTTCAATTTTCGAAGACTTTTATTCTTGTAAAACTTCGCATTTACAGATTTGCCTTTAGGCCCAGCAACCTGAATAGCAGGGCCCTGATTTGAAAAGAATATGGCATACATTACCTTCTTGACGCTCATGGTCCGCTTTGCAATGCATGGTCTTTTGCAATACTTTGTTGCCCATATTTTGTTTTGAATCTTTCGTTTTGGCTCAAAAAATGAACCCATGTCTCGTCACCTGTGACGACATTAGCGAAAGACCGTGCATTATAATTTGGAAACTGTTTAAGCAACTTCTTGGCGCACTGAACGCGCGTCTTTTTCTGCTCATCTGTCAACAGATGGGGAATCCATCTAGCACAGATCTTCCTCATTTTCAAATCCCGTTTCAGAATTGTATGAGCTGCTCCTAATGAGATGCCAACCATACTAGCTATTTGCCTAGTGGTGTATCGTGCATCGGTAGCAACTATTTCTTTCACTCTAGCAACCATCTTGGCAGATGTTGCTCTTTTCGGCCGACGAACATGTGGGGCATCTTCTGTTGAGCCTAGCCCACAGCTTAATTTCTTACACCAACGAAAAACTGTCGGAAAACACATTCCATTATGCCCATAAACCGAACATATTTCATCAAAGATGTCTTTGCACCGTATACCAAGAATACAATGATTCTTAATATAGGACCGTATTTCAACGGCGTACTTTGACCTTCTTCCAACCATGTTTTATATTAGTATACAAGAGTAGACAGTGTTTATCGAACGATATACATGGCTAAAGTGGACAGATTTTAACAGGTTTGATATCAATGTATAGGTAAAATGTTTTTCTACGCTGTGATATTTATTTCCAGGTGATTTTCGCATTAGTGCATGAAAAAACGTTCTACTTGCATTCATATTTGAACAGTCCTCGTAGAAAGTCCAACAACATAATAACGCCTTGTGTGTCCCAAAATACAGTTGCCATCGCCTTTCCAGCAGAGGGTTGCATTTTGAACTTCTTTGGTCTCGGAGACCCCGGCCCTACCCACTGGCGGCTTTGAGCCTTATTCTCTAGCTCATAATAATGGACCCAGGTATCATCTACAGTCACCGCATGTAAAAGAAAATCCTCTTCCTTTGACCTAAACTGTTCTAACAATGCACTGTATACCGATGCTCTGTTCGCTAAGGGATTTGGGACCCAACGGGCTATTAGCTTATACATACCCAAGCGATCATGTAAAATTATTGAAACGGCACCATGTAAAACGTGTAATGCATTCGCTATTTCTTCCACCTTCATTCGCCTATCAGAGTACATCAGATCTCGTACTTTGTTACTCATTTCTTCATCGGTGGCACCTGATGGGCGCCCACAACTGGTTTCGGCTTCAAAAGACGTTATACTGCGTTCCCAACCCAGAATTCAACCCATACACGTCGGTCAACCCGCAATGTATTTCCTGACCCGTTTTCCCTTTCAAATACAAGAACCGAATTACGTACAGCACTTTACATCGCTAGCCATCTTAGACAATCAATTTCTTTTGAGTGAATGACACGATAAGGGTGCATGACAATCTTGCTTATCTCGGTCAGCTGGAATTACTCATTGACTTGCCCTCGTAATTTTGAAAGGGCCGTAAAACCAAAATCTTGCAAGAGAAAAACTGTCTTCAGGAGAACACTACAGAGACTAGAAGAGTCTTGAAAGTTTAGATACATTTGTTTAAAGTATGGTATTTTAAACCGGTAACATTTAGGTGCTATCAGCTTGTGCGGGTGCGTAGGCTAATCTCTACTTTTGTCGTTCGCAAAAAAGGTTGGTTTCTCATGGATTCACTTATAAATTATATGTCTGTGAGGAGAAAATGATGGGGATGTGGGGAATACCCCCTAATTATTTTTAGTGCATAGCCCATGAATGAGAGCTAGGTTAATGTGCTTCTAGCACCCGGTTACCTTAAAAACCAGGGCCCCGTTTCACTAAACTTCTTAAGTCTAAGATTTTCGTAATAGTTGGCCATCCAATCCCCAAAAAGATTGATATTTTTACTTTTGATGGCAAAATTGAGTAGAGTATGGCACCCATGCTAAATGTAATCCTTGGTGTGTGTCAACAATCATAGGGGTGGATGCCACGTCTGGAAATGCGTCTGAGGCTCAGAAGTAGGTCAAAGGTCAAATGAGTGCAAAATAAACATGAAACTACTTATAACTCACTTTTAACACATATTTTGGGAAAATGTTTGCTTAAAATCACCATAAACCATTCAGGTGCAGTGAACAATGGAAAATCATTATAAATGTACCCTCAAAGTATGCCAGTCTTATAGGTCAGGGGTCATTTAAGTGCAAAGCTCGTGAAAAAAGGATGTTTTCTGAACACATTTTGTTATATGTAGCACAAGGATGTGATGCTGACCAGTATTTATTATACCCCCGCCACACGAAGTATGCTATGGGGTATATAGTTTTCGTTCTGATGTTCGTCCGTCCGTCTGTCAGTGCGTCCATCCTTCCGTCCGTCCGTCCATCCGTCCGTTAACATTTTGGTTAAAGTTTTGCATTAAAGTTTCTAAGACATTGTATCTTCTGAACCGTTTGATAGATTTAGTTGATACTTACACTGAAGTTACATACTGGACTAAAGATTCCATTGATGAATGTCCCACCATCAACAGTGACCTTGAGGTCAAGGTCACAGACTTAGAAATTTTACATTTGGTTAAAATTTTATGACAGAGTTTATAGATGCCTGTATTTTCTAAAGTCTAAGACAAATTCAGTTGATACTTGCATCGATGTTGCATACCAGTCCAAAGATTTTGTGATGCATGTCCCTTCTCCCACCCATTGTGACCTTGACCTCAAGGTCACAGACTTAGACATTTACATTTGGTTAAAATATTATGACAAAAGTTATAGATGCCTGTATGTTCTAAACTCTAAGACAAATTCAATTGATATTTGCATCGATGTTGTATACCAGTCCAAAGATTTCATTGATGCACACCCCACCTGCTTCAGTAACATTGATACCCCCACCCCTTCAGTAACTTTGATGCCCTCACACTCTTGGTCCATTTAGAAATTTTATGTTTGGTTTAGCTTTTACAAACACATTTATAAATTCTTGACTTCTTCATACAAGCTCGAAAGATAAATCAGAGGGTGGCGCTGGCCGGGGGTATACGTGACCCACTGGTCGCTTTCTCTAGTTATCAAAATATTAAAAAAAAATACATTTGTAACGTGTGTTTGATTAGAAAACCTGCTTGTTTACATGGATATGGGTTAAATGGAATGAAAAGGGATACTAATGTTACAGACTGGAATCATTGATAATCCCCGATATTGCTATAGCACTGGATTCTTTCTTTGTGACTATGTTTCTGTTATGGGTCTGAAACATTGCTTTTGCGCAACTACCGTAAGTCAAATCGCAACTTCCGTTGAGCTAGCCTGTCCGACAACTTGTTTTATTAGTCAGTACCCACCAGCTGACTGAACCGGGTTGCCAGGCCGGTTTTTATCACAACATAGACAGAATGCTACACTGTGCCATTTCTAAAACAGAAAAGGCGATATAAAATGGTTGTACAAGAAATACTTCAATTAAAATGTTACTCTGTTTTGAGCAGGACCGATTTTAACACTTTCTTCGTCTAAAACAATTAAAAATCAAACTTTAACCTTATCCCCTTAATTAAAATGTCGCATCTCGGATAACTGGCAATAATAGATAAACCAATTAACAACACATAAAAACATCCTTTATGCGTGACTAAGCAGGTGCAAAAAAGCTTGATATTTTTACGTTTGATGACAAAATTGAGTAGAGTATGGCACCCATGCTAAATGTAATCCTTGATGTGTGTCAACAATCATAGGGGTAGGTGCCACGTCTGGAAATGCGTCTGAGGCCAAGAAGAAGATTGAGTGCAAAAATAAACACGAAACTACTTATAACTCTCTTTTAACATATATTTGGGGAAATTGCTTGCTTAAAATCACCATAAAATTATCCAGGTGCAGTGAACAATGCAAAATTATTTTAAATGTACCCTCTAAGTATGTCAGTCTTATAGGTCAGGGGTTATTTAAGTACAAAACTCGTAAAAAAATGGATGTTTTCTAATCAAATGTTCTCATATTTAACACAAGGATGTGTTGATGACAAGTATTTATTATCAAAAAATACATTTGTTACGTGTATTTGATTGAAGTGAAGGCAATGATCAGGAATCGATACAATTAACCCTCAGCTCCAATCAAGGGCACCAAAGGGAAAGAAACACAAATATGAAATGACTAGACCCTTATGAAAACATCAATAGCGGAAAGACAAAAGGACAGTTACTTTTCCACAAAATGGCCAATTGGCTATTCAAAACAAAATAGTACAAGCAATACACATATTCAAAGACAAACCACAACAAAAATAAACCGCGACAGAAGAACGGCCTTGGAAAGGTCAGTGAAGTGAATCCGCTGGGTGGGGTGGGGGCGGTCTTAAATCGATTTTATGCAGCTGCAATCCTCGCCCTTACTTCCGTCGCGATTTAGACAAATCATTTGTTCAGTCCGCATGAAAGCCTCCTAACCCATCAGTGCAACATCTCACAGAACACAAAAATCAAAACAACCACAGAGATGGAACAACGGTGATGACAGCAAGAAACCACTAAAATGCTGGAGCAAAAGAAAACCAAAAGTGGTACTCCGATGGGCCCGGCCAGAGACAGAGCATCAGGCACCAACCAATATTACATAAAACTAAATTCTCTCTTATTCTCAGCAAGCCATTACGCTGGGACCGTCGTAGAATCTAAGGCCTGACCCACCGGCGTGTAATTAAAGAGGGAAGCAAAGTTGTCAACTGTGCTTGGGTTAACTACCATGCATGCAGTCTGTCGTTTAATCATTATGTTGTACCCAATTTTTTATATCGAAGAATGATTTTACGAAATTGGGTGCTGAAGTCATTGAATTATATATATATATATTTTTCTAAATTTATATACTAAGTCACTATAAATTTCGGGTTCCGATAGACCTTTTAAGTCCAACATTGGATTTTGGAATTAAATCGGAATGACGTCTTCATAATTTTGAAAAGGCTTTGCGTAGTTTATGATACCGATAGCCCTGATTAAGAAGTTTAGCAGTTAACAATTTATATCGAGTGTTGAAGTCAGTTACATGACAAGACACTCTGGCAAATCGAATTAATTGCGAAATATAAACGCCATAGCATGCTGCACGAGGAACATCACCATCCAACAAAGGAAAATTTACAACCTCTTAAGCCAAAATCGTCGCATTTATCATAAATTTACCAGGAAACAAACCCATCTACAATAGACAGATGTAAATATAAAAACGGGGTCTCGGTATCAGAAGAACTTGCTTAATTTAACTGAAGTTCTGGGGGATAAATCTAACTGATCAAACCATCGAAATAGGTATTGTTAATATTTAATAAACCACCCAAATATCTAGAAGTCGAGATATGTAGTTAAACTGGCTTGTTATTTATATATGACAATGTCTATCATTTTAGATTATGCGGAAGAAAGCTCGTATCTGTGATATCGGAGAAACCCCTATTCAGTTTGCATTGCATAGACTTTTCAATGTTGAAGTAAAATCATTAAATCATATGGGCGCAATCGCGAATACATATTAGCTGTTACCCTTAACATTGTAGTGACCTATACGGCTCTTAAAATGAAGTGTCATCTTGTAAAATACAAACTTTGAAGACTGTTAAACACTGCCATTAAGCGGCAGCAATTTTTGGCGCTTTTTATGAGTAGACCTTTTCGCAGATTTATATTTTGGCGGATTTTCGATTTCCGAAGAAAAAGAATCGGCCGAATCTACAAAGCCATGTAAGATGACAAAAATCTTCGGAGTCGGTCATCAACAGCGTCATGCAAAAACTGTAGTAATTAGTTAAATTTATTGTGTTCATCGGATGATTAACCCAATGTACTACCTTGATAATCCAAATGTCTGTCTGGAGGTGTGTCTATTTCCTCTTATCTGATTGGGTTACCCATCATATTGAGCTCACAGTTAAAGCCTCAATAAATTACTAATTACATCCACAATTTTGACAATAACTCTCAAGGTGTGTTTGTTTTCATTCAGCCATTTTGAGCTGTCTTATGACTAGAACATTGTCTTTCTTTATTTCGGCTTCTAAAGAAGTAAAACAACTTTTTCTTTTGTCACCGATGATGCCTATGACTTATTGACACATTATAATTGTGATGTGTAGAATAAAGTTTCTTCTCTTGCATTCTTTTAGCTTTACTGGCGGATTTTTATTTTGGTGTTTTGTTCCTTGACAGCAAATAGCGCCAAAATAAAATGACCGCAGCTGCACGTGACCTTTGATGATGACCCACTTGTGTTATTTTTAGATATATCTTCATCATATACTGTATCCTTGATATATCATTATGACGTTTAGTAAGAACACAGAAGATGATTTGGAATGTTACTTATAATAATGGATGGCATGTGAATAAACAACGTATTTTGCAAAATAAACATATTTTGCCAAATATGTACTTAAATGACCTTTGACCTAAGGCCGATTAGGTTGGCCATTATGCTGTTTGTATAATGTGTGGGTTTTATGCTTCCTAGATAAGGAGATGGCAACTCATTTGGCTTTGTTTCAGTTGACATACTAGATAACCCTTTCTACAATAAATATTGATGCATATTTAAAGAAAATTTGTACTTAAATGACCTTTGACCCTGCCCAAATCTATGATACAACTTCTTTTCTCACATATGATGCATAAACAATATGTCCTAAGTACATTGCTGGTGTTTGAATTAACTTTATTTGGTCTGCTTAGATAGAGAGAGGGTAAAAATACCAGCATATACAAATTTTATTGTATTTTTGCACTCATTTGACCTTTGACCTAATTCTGAGGCTCAGGGGCATTTTCAGAAGTGGCATCCACCCCTATCACTTTTGCATCACACTAAAGAACACTTTTAGCACGGATGCCATACTCTACTCAATTTTGCCATCAGAAGTATTTTTTCGTGGTTTGGATGGCCAACTATAAGATTCATCTTACGAATTCGTAACTCATAATTTGCGTTTCACCAACGCCAAATTCTAAGGGTTTTTTCGTAAGTTTGTTCGTAACTTTACGATAGGGTGTAGGCAGTCGTAACTTTAAGAATTTTCGTAAGTGTCATGGCGGCTGTTACGATTTGCGCCACTTTAAAGCATAAATCCAATATTTTAAAGCCCTGTGAACCATGGGATAAAGAAAACTTATAATTTTTTCATTCATCCTTAGCAACGTGGACATTTTCAGCACAGGAGTTTGACGTAATAAAATTTAAAGGGCTTGTCCCTACGTTTCTATTATATATATGAACCCTTTAATATTGTAAAACGTGAAGCTCCTGTGGTTTTCAGCGGCTCAGTATTTGTTGTTTTTTGGATAAAAAGCCATTTCGAGGTTTCAAGATGCGACAGAAGCACAAAAAGCACCTGTTGTAAGACTTGCAAATCATTAGATAGTGTTTTGCCTATATCAGTCGACATTTATATTATTTGTTTCTTTCTTCGGCAACAGCTGTGTTGACATTTAAGCGCGAGGAGAAATTCAGCAACATCATTTTGAACGTCATCATGACTTCATTAAATTAGTGAATACTCAGGGTAAAACACGGAATGTGGTAACACCCTATGTCTGATAGTATCCTCTCTCTCTCTCCCCCCCCCTCTCTCTCTCTCTCTACAGTGTTGACGGGGACGTTAAACCTCAAATCAAACAAACAAACTCTCTCTCTCTTGTCTGTCCGTCCGTCCGTCTGTCACTAACAGTCTTGTCTGACTGTCTTTCTAATGTATCTGTGTGTGTGTGTTGTCTGTATGTTGTATGTATGTCTGTCTTGTATCGTCTGACTTTCTTGCTGTATACTCATGGCAAAACACGGTATGTGGTAACCCCATGTGTCTAATAGTGCTCTCTCTCTCCTTCTCGCTCTCTCTGTTGTCTGTCTGTCCGTTCGTCCGTCCGTCTCTAACTGTCTTGCCAGACTGTCTCTATATAAATACGTATGCCTGTGTGTCTGTCTTGTCTGTCTTCTGTCTGTCTTGTATTGTCTGTTTTTCTTGCTGAATACTCATGGTAAAACACGGAATGTGGTTACCCCCATGTGTCTTAAAGTGCTCTCTCTCTCTCTCGCCTGCTGTCTTGTCTATCTGTATGTCCATCCACCCGCTCGCCCACCTGACCGTCCCTTCGTCCGTCTCTGTCTTGCCTGACTGTCTGTCTGCATGTATGTCTGTCTGTCTGTCTGTGTTGTCTGCCTTGTTTTTCTGTCTGTCTGTTTGTCTGTCTATCTTGTCTTGTCTTGTCTTATCTGTCTGTGTTGTCTTGAATCTCTGCTTTTGTTTAAAAAAAAAAACTTCTGTTTCTCTCTGACTGCTTATGGCTACATGAAATTCACTGAGCAGACAGAGCCACTCAAATTGGAGGATAGATGAAGATGATTATTTGGCTATTTCTTTCCAACAGACTCCATTAAACAAATCTTATCATGTCAAATTTTAAGTGGTCAAATCGGAGTACCCGAAGCAAAAGTAACAGGGCAGAGCACACAAAGACACAGACCATCGGGACATAGAAATAGATTGGGCTGCATGCTTGAAGAAATAGATCGGGCTGCATGCTTGGAGAAATAGACCGGGCTACATGCTTGAAGAAATAGATTAGGGATGTGATCTCTGGTTTATCAGGCGAGTAGCATTACCACTACACCACAGAGGCTTCTGTCATAACTTATGAACTAAGTAATGTAGATCCTTCATACTTGATTTGTAGATTTCTAGTGACAAGGGCATCCCACTGATACAAAAAACTTATGACGTGTGACCTTAATCTGTGACCTATTCTACATTATCATTACTTTTGAACCCTTTGAGATAGAGCCTTTGTAGTTGGCATGTAGATTTCTTGTGACAGGGGCTTCCCTCTCTTACTAGAATTGACCTGTGACCTTGCTTTTGACCTGTGACATACTTTAATACTTTGTCATAGTTTTTTAATTAACTGAGATAAAAGTAGAAGTAAAACAAAGATCAGGAGTCGATACAATTAACTTACTCCACCCATCAAAGACACCAAAGGGAACGAAACACAAACATGAAGCGACAAGACCAAAATGGAAACCTAAACAAAGGAAGGCCATAAGGACAGTTACTTTCCCACAAATTGGCCAAATGGCCATCCAAAATAAAAAAACACAAGTGATACACAGTAAGTAACAAACAACAACATAAATCAACCGCCACAGAAGAACCGCCTTGGAACGGTCAGTGGAAAGAATTCCACTTGGGGGCTTAAATCGATTTTACATGGCCATAATCCTCGCCCTTATCTCTGTCGCGGTATACACTAATTTTGTTTAGTCCGCATGAAGGCTTCGTAACTCATCAGTGTAACATCTCCGAGAACATACAAATAATAATAAAAAAAAAAAACAGAGATGAAACAAGGTTGAGGACTCGACAGCATACAACAACAGAATAGCTGGAGCAAAAGAAAACCAACAGTTAGACTCCAAGGGGCCCGACCAGAGACGGAGCATCAGACACCAACCAACAGAAAGAATACTAAAATAAAATAAAATTCCATATAAAGCCTTCATATTTGGCATGTAGGGTCATGGGACAATGGCTTACCCCGCATCCAAAAAATTGAACTGTGACCTTGACCTTGAGATATGACTTACTTTAGCATTGCTTTTTATACCTTATGAGATAGAGCCTTCATATTTTGCATGTAATTTCCTTGTTACAAGGGCTTCCCACTTTTTGACTGGTGACTGACATTCTTTGTCATTACTTTGAATCGTTTGAGATAGAGCCTTCGTATCTGGCATGTAGGTTTCTTGTGATATGGGCTTCCCACTCATGCAACAATTTTGACTGAACGGTGTCATAATTTATCCTTAGAACTGTTTGAGATAGAGCCTTCATGAGTGAGTGTTTGAGTTTTACGTCCCACCAACAGCTAAGGTCATTCGGAGACGGGACCTCGGTTTAAATATGTTCTATAAAAGGGTCATCCTTTGGAAGCAAGGAATACACCACAGAACTGAAAAATATGGACTGTGCATGTTTTCTGGGCCAGACTAGCTAGTTTCAGCCAATTAGGCCTCATCAGTGACCCTCAGATATTTTCAAAATTCCACAATGAAATCAATGATCCCAAAGGCCAAGGAAATATAATCTGCACTATGATGTAGGGCAGGGAGACGTTTTACCGCCGCCACACATTCCCACACACCAGCTGTAGTGAAGTTAAATATGTTCTATAAAAGAGTTATTCTTTGGAAGAAAGGAATACACCACAGAACTGAAAAATATGGACTGTGCATGTTTTCTGGGCCAGACTAGCTAGTTTCGGCCAATTAGGCCTCATTTGTGACCCTCAGATATTTTTAAAATTATCAATGATCCCAAAGGACAAGAAAATATAATCTACACTATGATGTAGGGCAGGGAGACGTTTTACCGCCGCCACACATTCCCACACACCAGCTGTAGTGAAGTTAAATATGTTTTATAAAAGGGTTATCCTTTGGAAGCAAGGAATACACCACAGAACTGAAAAATATGGACCGTGCATGTTTTCTGGGCCAGACTAGCTAGTTTCGGCCAATTAGGCCTCATCAGTGACCCTCAGATATTTTCAAAATTCCACAATGAAATCAATGATCCCAAAGGACAAGAAAATATAATCTTCACTATGATGTAGGGCAGGGAGACGTTTTATCGCCGCCACACATTCCCGCACACCAGCTGTAGTGAAGTTAAATATGTTCTATAAAAGGTTTAAAGACTCATCCGAAAGTCTAGAGAAGCAAGGGATCGATCATGCGACCCCTGGTTTACAGGGCGAGTAGCGTAACCACGACACCACGGAGGCTTCTAATAGAGCTTTCGTATTTTTCATGTAGCTTTCTTTTGACAAGGGCCTCCCACTTACACACTATTTTTACTTCTGACATTGACCTTGACCTAATTATGAAAAAATATTGACCTCGGCCTTTAGGCTTGTTTTCGATATGCTATGAAACATCTTGGACTCAGGTGAGCGACCCAGGACCATCATGGTCCTCTTGTTCATTTTATGGTGGTAGAAAATATATTTGAATACGAGTAGGCGTGTTTTTGTAATTAAAAAAGAGACATATTACTCTGCTTTCGAACTGAAATGGATGTCGATAAAGAATAAGTATGGGTTATGAGGCAAGGATCGTGAGATAGAAGGGTGAGTGAAGGCAAAACGATAGAAAACCAGAAATGTGTCCATAGGACACGGATGCCCCCGCCTGAAAATATGTCTATGTTCGTATTCATCCATAGAAATTTATTGACTGTGTTTAAGTTTTGGACCCTTTTTTCACGTTTGACCTCTAAGTATGACCTTGACCTTGTAGGTAAGGACCTTGGTTTTGTGTGAGGCAGATTGTCTCATTATGGCCAATATTTCTGCCAAATAATTTCAAAATCCATCCAGAGATAAGAAAGTTATTGACTGCGTTTACGTTTCGGACCTTTTTTTTTTACCTTTGACCTCTAAGTATGACCTTGACCTCGGAGGTACGGACCTGGGTTTTGCACGTGACACATCGTCTCATGATGGTTAACATTTCTGCCGAGTAATTTTAAAATCCATCAAGAAATAAGGAAGTTATTGACTGCGTTTAAGTTTTGGACGGACGAACGGACAGACGGATGGACGGACAGGGGCAACGCTGTATGCCCTTTCCACCATTCTTCGAATGGCGGGGGCATAAAAATCAGTAACAAAAGTGATGGTGATGAAGTCATACACATGCTATCAAGATGGGGGAGAGATGCCGTTCAAACAGTGACCCCTCGGTCTCTGCTATACAATTGACTACTCCGAAAGTTTAATGAAGAACTAGGGATTAGGCATACAGGTGGGATGGTCGGGTCAAAAGGACACGCTACTGATATAGGCTATGCCTAGCTGTTGCCCGACCTTCATAAAGGGTCGGAGTAAACTCTCCTATGTATTTAGATTACATATGACGTCATCGGAAACTACGTAAAACATCAATAATGAAACACAGTGTGCGTGTATGATAGAGACATGCCAACTTGGGCCTTAAATTCCTTCTTTTCACAGCACTCCGGTACCGTGATTTGGCACAGCTTTGATCAACAGGTTAAATAGATTATTCGCTTTCACATTCAAAATTGATCGTTTTCTGCTCCTCCCAATCGGTCCAAGTTCATCGCAGCCAATAAAACATGTGGTGTCTCATGTCTAAGACGTGTTTTTAAATACAATAAAATCCCGCAATCTCATCTTCCGTGTGTAAAATACATATCTTCAGCATTAGAAAGTACCTACGAATTCTTAGCTACGAAAATCGTAAGTTCTTTTCTTACGAAGAGGTTAGCGAAACGCACATACGATTTTCGTAAGAAAGTTCTTAAGTGCACTTCTTTAATAAATTTACGAACTTCGTAGATTTACGATGTTTAGTGAAATGGGCCCCAGCATCTGTAAGAGAAAATAATGGTAGAACAAACACAGAATGAAATAACGCACGAATGGACAGGACAGTGACAGTATCAGACACCAGTGAAAGTCATGTAAGTCCCGATTTACAGAACTTTCCACCTATTTTGTATTGATTAGAATAATTTTCTTTAAAGTTTTATATCTTATTAGGGTATAAGATATTTGGCAAAATGGCTATTTTTAAAGCGAGCAGCCGGTAATAAAGCGCAGACTGACACTTGTAGGAATGTATGTATTCACAGACTGAACTGATTCTTTGCTGTGTACTCAGTATAGATTGGAAGATGCGTTTTCACATGTTATAAGCATGTGTTCTTTATGTATTGTACATGCATATTTCATACACCGTCTATAAAATTTTACATGCATATAACAACGCACGAATTAATTTTACGTTAAAGTGAATGACCACCGTTTTTTTTCTCAGATCCATTTTATAGTAACCCCATTGAGGAATGATAAAATCGCATTCTTCATCTAAACTGTTTCTCTAATTAACTGTAATGGCTCATTAAAGTTGCTGATAGGGTGTCAGACATGTTTACAGATAATATCTCCTAGGGTGACCTCACGGCAACTGTAGCTAACAAACTTGGTATTTTAGCAGCTGAGGATTTTAGAGAAGAATAAAAATGCCTTCTTGTAAGGCCAAATACTGCACAGTGAAAAGAGGATAAGGAATTAGCTGTTTTGCTATCCCTGACCCCAAGAAACATAGAGAGTTATGTGAAAAATGGATTCATAATCTTGGAACAGAGAATCTCAACATCAAGACATTTGTTTATGCAAAGCATAACATTGTTTGTGCTAAACATTTTGAAGATAGCTGTTTTCAAGTGGACTTGAAGGTTTCTTGATTACTTATTTCTTTTCTTTTCTTCAATAACCCATTTAGTACCAGAAACCCCAAAACGGGTACCCTGGCAAACATTGCATGCCCAGATCAGATGCCACAGAATGCGGTGTCTGATCAGGGCCTCAACTGTTTGCTAAAAGTCGTCATTTTCCAAATAAATTTTGATGAAAAACACAACCTGACACCTCTAAATTTTGAAATGAACTCCTGCTGTATATAAAGAGGAAGATTCCATTTGGTACAAAAAGGGTTAATTAATGCATATCATTATCATTTAACCAATCATTACATTAACACGCCTTGACAAGTTTAGGTAATATTTCATTGCTTTTCACATGATATTTTGTGATATTTTTATAAGCATAGATTGTGGGTACTCGTTAGAAATGTCTCAATGAGGCGATTCCTTTGAGCACCCATAATTTATGTTTTGGAGATATTATCAGAATATATACATGTCCTTTTAAATCCCCATTTTACCTACAAAAACTCCTATTCTATGAACTCGGGCTCATACTGATAGCCCTGAGTACCAAACTCAAGAAAAACTGTCTTCAAAGTCTTTATTTTCGTCCAAAGACATAATGAAGCCTTGGGTAAGATGCTGAACTGACAGCCTATTCAAAGGATTTTTGAGAATTCAACCTGATTAGAGAGCCTAATCACTTCTTCTTTAATAGCTGCATAGAGATACATAGAGCTTCTACAGTCTCCATGAGATCAGTATTTTAGCAAACATGTTGAACCCTGGGAAAGATTTGGATTACCTTGGGGAAAATATGGCCGCTGCCAGAAGACTTCACTGAAACCATTAAATGTTGATTTAATTACCTTAGCAGGTTTCAATTGGTAATAGAAGTCAGAGATTAATCATTACAGTAACTTTTTCTTGCAAATGAAGTAATTATGTTGTAAAGGTGGTCATTCACTTTAGCGTTAGGAGTTGGACGACGTAACTGCGCTGCTCAGAAAATGTCGAGAAAGATAGAGCGTTTTGTAATTATTTCGCGTAAACAACGATGGTGACCCATTATTTTATTAGCGATTTCATTTTAGAATATTATCAAGGTATCGTAGACGTTTAACCGATAGGTTTTATTTATTTCACAGGCACTAAACATCAATTTTACATCATTTCAGATGGAACCTATGCCGTACTTAGAGTCATCAGTATCTCTAAATGTGTTCAGATGTCACACTACAGGCAATTACAATTACATGCCGGACTGGAAGCTGAACAGCTCTAACAGGTGTGGCTGGTTTGGCTGTTGTGTGCACTGTTCCAATTGTTACGACAACAAGATAAATATACTGGACAACAAAGGTAATTAGATTACTATGTGGTGGCCTACAATCTGTCAGAGTATCTGTTGTTGTTGTCAGTCCTTAGAGGTCCTGTTGTATTGTATAGTTCAATTCTGAGATGGACTTAGCTGAAGTTAGCCAGAAAAAGATAGCTTGATTTCGACTAGCAGGTTAAACATACTGCTTTTGCAAAATGTGTTTGAAATATGCCAGTATTAGATATTTCATTACTGAACTTGGAGGAGATGCCGTTCAAAGTTTTTTTTTCATTTCTAGCTCTGGTGGCCATTTTGTCAAACGGAGCGGAACAATTTTAGGAATTTTGGTAAAGGGTCAACCAAGGAATTTCCTGTCAAATTATTTAACAAGAGGCCCATGGGCAACTATGCTCTCCAGAGCTCGGGTGGGTTGGAGGCACTGCCCACTGGCAGTTATGTATTTTCTAAACCATGGAAGCCCTGCGCCCAAGGACGCTACAGATAAAATTTAGACCCAATAAGCCTAGTGGCTTCAGAGGTCGGACATTGCTGGAATGTGTTGTTGCAAGACAACAGACGACATTTGATAAGTGCCTATCTGTGTCAACCATTAGGCCTAAAATCATATGGCATATAGATCATTGTTTAAGGAACATCTCTATGAAAGTTTGATAAAATATCTTGAAAGGTGGAAATGTCATTTTTCAATTTCCCCACTATATGTCTATGGAAACTCTTAACTTCCCATAGCAACCAAACTAAAGAGCCGCATTTCATGAAAAACACATAGTATGTAAAGTCAAATATGATGCATATATCCATAAAATTTCATCCTCATAGAGCATATGGATTTTTTAAGTATTTTATTTTTCCATGTTTATTTTGGATTCGAATGGCAACATGATTTTAAAGCATTTTAGTCTATTTGGGGGCATTTTTGGTTTCTATGGCAATCAAAACAAATGGGCAGTTGGCCTAAAATCATATGGCAGATAGATGATCGCTTAGTACTAAATACGTTTTTGAAAGTTTTGCCAAAATATTTGCAAAGGTGTGGCATTAAATGCAATTTTTCATTTTTTACTATTATACATGTAAGTCAATGGAAACTCTAAGTTGCCATAGCAACAAAACAAAAGGGCCGAATTTAATAAAAAAATGTAAAGGCAAATATTGTGAATATTTCCATAAAGTCTCAGCCCCATAAAACATATGGTTTCTACGGAGATGAGTTTTAAGGATTTTTTCCTATTGTTTTCATTTTGGTTTAAATGGCAACCAGTAAAATTAGCAGTAGGCCTAAGATCATATGGCAGGTAGTAGATTGCATAAGGAACATTTCTATACATGTTTTGTCAAAATATCTGCAAAGGCTTGGCAGTTAATGCCATTTTTCAATTTTCCCCATGGAACTCTAAGTTGTCATAGCAACCAAACTAATCAGCCGAATTTCCTAAAAAACACAAACCTTTAATCCCCTAGCCCAAGGATGCTACGGATAGAATTTAAAGGCATTTATTCTTGATTATTGAGGACTATCATCACATTACATAATATTATGTAGCCCTCAGTGCGGAAGAGAAGTCCTCTGTCTTCAACAGGTATGGGGCCTCCTTTGGGAAAATCAGCAGTTTACTAACTGTTTTCTAGAGTGTACATTATTGATTTTCCCCTTAACTGCCTCAGTCAGGGGATACAACAAGAACTACTAATCACCCTATTAAAGACCGCCCTTGATCTGTTATAGACAATATATCACAGGGGCGATAAAACAATTATGGACACATGGTGTGCCCTATTGTTACAAGAATAAATGCCTTTAAGCTCAATCAGCCTGGTGGCTTCAGAGCAGATGTCGTTTAAAAATGTTGACGGAAAACGATGACGAACAACTGCCTATCCTATTAGACTCACCGAAGCGCTAAAATCATAAAACCTGTTGAAGCAAATATAATGAGTATTTTCTTGAAGTCTCAGCCTCATAGAGCATATGGTTTCTGAGGAGATAACTTTTTTAAGTAATTTTTCTATTTTTTGCCTTTTCGGTTTCCATGGCAATCAATAAACTCAACTCATATGGCAGATAGTAGAGTGCTTAAAGAAAAATGAAAGTTTTGTCAAAATATCTGCAAAGGCTTAGCAGTTAATACATTTTTCAATTTCACCCATTAAATAACAAGTGAAAACTTAAGTGGCTATGGCAGCCAAACTAAAGAGCCGAATTTCATAACAAACACAAAACCTGTAAAGGCAAATAGGGTGAATATATCCATGAAGTCTCAGCCTCATAGAGCATATGGTTTCTGAGGAGATTTTTAAGTATTTTTCTTTTCTACTTTTTTGCATTTTTGGGTCCATGGCAACCAATAAAGCAGTTGGCCTAAAATCATGATAGTAGATTGCTTAAGGAACGTTTCTATAAATGTCTGCAAAGACGGCGGTTTATGACATTTTTCAATCCCCCCCCCCCTCCATTATAAGTCTATGGAAACTCTAAGTTGCCATAGCAACCAAACTAATGAGCCGCTTTTCATAAAAAATAAACGAACTTTTAATCCCCCCAGACCAAAGATGCTACAGATAGAATTTAAGCTCAATCAGCCTAGTGGCTTCAGAGAAGATGTGGTTTAAAATGTTTGACGGACGACGATAACGAACGACTGCCTATCCTATAAGCCTCCCCGAAGCTTCGGCTCTGGTGAGCTAAAAAAACATAAAACTTGTTTAGGCAAATATAATGATTATTTCCTTGAAGTCTCAGCCTCATAGAGCATATGGTTTCTGAGGAGATGATTTTTTTAAGTATTTTTTTTTTTCTATTTTTGACTTTTTGGTTTCCAGGGCAACCAATGAAAAAGAGCAGTAGGCCTAAACTCATATGGCAGATAGTAGATTGCTTAAAAACCTTACTATACAAGTTTTGTCAAAATATCTGCAAAGGCTTGGCAGTTAATACCATTTTTCAATTTTCCCCGTTAAATGTCAATAAAAACTCAAAGTGGCCATGGCAGCCAAACTAAAAAGCCGAATTTCATAAAAAACACAAAACCTGTAAAGACAAACATGATGAATATTTCCATGAAGTCTCAGCCTCATAGAGCGTATGGTTTCTGAGGTGATGAATTTGTTAAGTATTTTTGTTTTCTACTTTTGTGCATTTTGGGTCCATGGCAACCAATAAAATGAACAGTTGGCCTAAAATCATGTGGCAGATAGTAGATTGTTTAAGGAACGTTTCTATAAATGTCTGCAAAGACTTGGCAGTTTATGACATTTTTCAATTTTCCCCCATTATAAGAATATATGTAAACTCTAAGTTGCCATAGCAACAAGACTAATGAACCGCTTTTCATTAAAACACACACACTTTCAATCCACCAGCCCAAGGATGCTACATATGAAATTTTGGCCCAATCGGCCCAGTGGCTACAGAGGAGATGTCGTTTGAAATTGTTGACGTCACACGACTGGCGAAGTGAGACAGACAACGACGAAGACGATGACAACGACGACGGACAACTGCCTATCCTATAAGCGCCGCCGGAGCTGAATAAAGGTAACATATAACTTTAACCAAAAGGTAAACCTCGGACGACGCCAAACGTCCGCCCGCCGGAACATCGCTATTTTACAGGACGTATGAAAAAAATTCAAAGAAACAATTTTTTTTCTGCGGTAAATATCACACAGCTGATGTCCTCAATAGAGGTATTACTAAATATCTGAAAGCAGCGGATTTGTAAGTAAGCTGGTGTTCCGTCAACACTAGGTTATTTTAAAATAATAATAATAATAATAATAATAATAATAATAATAATTATTATTATGATTAGATCGCACAGTCGATGGCACTCCATCGCAAATCCCCAAGCTTTCTCCAAAGGGGCTAAGTACCAAAAAACAGCATATATTTGTAATGAATTGTATTGACATTTTACCCTTTGACCTTTTGACCCCTCCCCCATGGTCCCAATCTGACCCAAGGGTCAAAATTGTATTTGAATAATGTTCTACTTATTATCTCCTTTGGTTTGATATGCCTCTTGACTATAAAACTTAAATTTTGAGCCCCGATCCCCCCCCCCCCCCCCCCTCAACAAAGACAGATTTCGGACACTGGAGTATGACCCAGGGGTAACAGCCCAAATCCCGTTTTCTATGTTTTACATATGTCATTACTCATTTTTGTCTGCTAAATTTGGGATCAAAATCTATAAAATTGATATCGGAATTGGATTTTATTGATATCCGACCCTTTGAACCTCCCTCTGCCCCTGAGGGCGGGTGAAAAAATAAATGCACTCTTTCACATCCCACTCATGAAAGCAACCCACACACCAAATTTTGTGATTCCTGGAGATAGCATCACGGACAGACGGACGGAGACGATTACAATAGCCCTTTCGCTTTAAAAAAGGTGGGGGATAATAATAATCGACTTTATTCATACAGGGTAACAAATGTAGGAAGTACTAATTTTCCATGTGGCCCTCTTTTTTCCTGGGTAGAAACAAGTACTATGCAATGTGGGTAAAGACTTGCTCAAGGAAATAACATTCGATGGTAGTGGGGATCGAACCCGGTACCTGTTGCCCGATGCATAGCGCTTCGCGTTGCTTCTAATTGTCCGGGGCTTTTTCCCCGACACTGAGATGAAATGACCTATCAAGCCCTACCGACCAAAGAGCACGCTAGGGTTTAAGAAGCGGTAGATTCGTACCACTTTCTTTGGCAGTCTTAGACCTGACAGTACCAAGTTTGGTCAGTCTCACCTCTGCGCGGAAGCATCTTGCATACCAATCTATTTCACCAAGCTCGAATGTGCTTGGAGTTTAAGTTACGCAAGAATGGACTGAACTTAGGAGCGGGAGTCCGAACGAATGTAAAAAAAAGGAGAGCGTGGTCCAGGACGACTCCAACATGTACCTGGCGAAACGCAAGATGTGGCGAGGCTGCTAAAGTGCAGTTGTTTGAATGTTGATGACATGCCATGATGAAACTGTGACTAGGTGCCTCAAATATATTTAAAAAATAGTCGAAACATAGGAAAATTTAAGTCTGCTGTTGAAAGGATGGAAGCTACTTACAAACTGGATTAATCAGACTGAGACGAATCAGAAGTAGGTCCTGATTTCCGGATAAAAATATACAAAAATGTCCGACAAGCCATCTTAAATCAATCTTAGGTTTGGACTACTTTAATAATTTTCCTACCCGTAAACTCATACGACCCCTTCTTTAAAATAATATCAAGATTAGATGTTGCTGCTGTTGATAACCGATATACAGACATAGGGTACAATAATTAAATCAAGTTGAGTTGCAGAACTAAAGACAATCATTTCCAAAGTAAAATCAAAGTACTGAAAGTACTGAGGAAAGTTGATTTATGAGGAATAATTATCAGTGATTATTATGATAACACATCAGTATTAGATCAAGCAGTTCTCTAGATATTTTGCTGACAAAGTCCCAGACGGTTAAACAATTTGGCGAAGAAAAAAAAAATGATTGATTGGTTGTTTTGAGGTTAACGACATGTCAACCCTTGTGGGTCATTTTGTATCGTATCCCAGAGAAATGGTGAAGAGAGATAGAAGAAATAGTATAGAAGAGGAAAGTGAGGGTCAGAGGAAAAAGAAAATGGATAGAAGTGTAGAAACAGAGAAATAACACTCCCACTCTACCGTTACTTGCTGCAAGGACTGCAGGCCTAGCCAAACTGTAAGTCAATATTAAGTGGACGCCCCAGTGACATAAGATACTAGCCGGCCTCGGTAGCCCAGTCGGATGCGCGTCTGACTGTTAATCAGGAAATCGTTGGTTCGATACCTGCCGGGGTTGGCAACATTCTTTCGTGGATATTAATCATAAAATCTTTTCTACTTTCATTCTCTTCCTTCCGCTGATTCAAGAAGGCAGTTGTCAGTTTCTGGCGAAAGAATGTGCCTTGTATTGGTTAACCGCTTACGTATAAGCTTGCCTAGGAAAAGTGTGGATAGGTAAACTGACCGGCTCATAAATGACCTAAAATAGTGCTGTCTGGGCCGTTAAACTCCAATACAAATAAACAAACACGACACAAGATACCAATCACCTTTTCCTCATTCAATCTCCCCAAACCTGTCTGCTAATTTTTCATGGTAAAACCATAAACTTCTTAACTAGACAAAGTGCCCAGGGGGGCACATACACCCCCGGCCAATGCCATCACCTCGGCTAAAATGGCAATGTCAAAAGCTTCTTTGCATATACAGGCCATATTCAATATAAAAGGTAATGCTATAGAGATATCATGTACCAAGAGAATCTAACATGGTTACAGAGATATCAGCAATGAAAAAGGTTTAACACAAAACTTTGACGTAAAAGTTGACGAACGGATGGACAGCCTACCAAAGAGCTAGACCCAGGAGCTTAGATAATCCATATGAATGACAATGCTATTGGCATTCTTTACGAAATACGAAGAGAATATAATATGGTTACATAGATATCAGCAATGAAAAATGTTTAACACAAAACTTTGACGTAAAAGTTGACGAACGGATGGACAGCCCACCAATGGACTTGACCCAGGAGCTTAGATATCTCTTATGAAAGGTGATGGTATAGAGATCTTCTGTACCAAATATGAAGAGAATCTAACATGCGGTTACAGAGATGTGAGAATCAAAAAGGTTTAGTACAAAACTTGGACGTAAACGTTGATGAACAAACGGACGGATAGACAGACCACCCAGGGGCTTGACCCGGGAGCTAAGATATTCCAAATAAAAGGTAATGCTATAGAGATATCATGTACCAAATATGAAGAGACTCCAACATGTGGTTACAGATATAAGGAACCAAAAAGGTTTAACACAAAACTTTAACATAAACGTTGTCAAACGGACGGACAGCCCACCCATGGGCTTGACCCAGGGGCTGAGATATTCCAAACAAGAGGCCCTTAGGCCACTATGCTCACCAGAGCGCAAGGGGCCCTGCCCACTTTAATAAATCATGGAAGCCCTGAGCCCAAGGACGCTACAGATAAAATTTGGACCCAATCAGTCCAGTGGCTTCAGAGCACTGATATCGCTGAGTAGTAGGCCAAATAATATGGCAGATAGGAGACTGCTTAAGGATGTTTTTCTTTCATTGGAAGTTTTGCAAAAATATCCACTAAGGCTTGGTCGAAAATGCATTGTTATGAGTCAATGGAAACTCTAAGTGACTTAGCAATCAAACAAACTAGCCAAATTTCATAGAAAACACCAACAAGAGCTCCGCAAGCGGGGCATTATATGTCCGTGGCAAATTCATATTTGGTAGACTGAAACCTGAAAACAGTATTCACTGCTCCATCATGGTGTATTTTTCAAGTTTCAGCCTTAATAAATGGTAAATGATTACATGACCAAATCTGCCATACCTTAATTCAGTGGTAATTAACCTCGAAACTTTAAACACATTTCCACATCACAGTCTTGCTATCTACCAAGATTCATGTTGATCGGATGAAAACTGTGGGAGGCGTTATCCCGAAAAGAAAACGCTTATGGGCGGTGGACGGACAGGAGGACGGACGCGTTTCTGACGGACGTCAACTCCATAACTTAATGCGACCGTTTTAATCAAAATGAGCATATTTTTCAGGTTAATCAGATGTTATCCGTTAACAAAATTTTCAAAGGGTCATAATGTTGTTAATATTTGGTGTATGGTTAACCTCAAATCTTAAAGCACATCTCCACCTCAGTCTTACTTTCTACAACGTTTCAGGTTAATCAGATGTAAACTGCAGGAGGAGTTATACGGAAATGATAATGTTTACCTAAATTTTCAATGGGGCATAAGTCTATAAATATTTGGTGTACGGTTAAACTTGAAACTTTACGCATATATCCACATCATAGTCTTGCTATCTACAAAGTTCAGGTTGATCAGGTGAAAACTGTAGGAGGAGTTATCCGGAAATGAAAATGTATACCGAAATTTTCAAAGGAGCATAACTCTATTAATATTTGGTGAATGGTTAACCTTGAAACTTTACGCGCATGTCCACCTCATAGTCTTACTATCTATAAAGTTTCAGGTTAATCGGATGGAAACTGTAGGAGGAGTTATCCTGAATGAAAATGTTTACTGCAATTTTCAAAGGAGCATAACTCTATTAATATCGGTGTATGGTTAACCTTGAAACTTTACGCACATGTCCACCTCATAGTCTTACTTTCTACAAAGTTTCAGGTTAATCGGATGAAAACTGTAGGAGGAGTTATCCGGAAACGAAAAAGTTTACGGACGGATGGATGGGCGGACGGACGGACGGGCGCCGACCCCATAACATAATACGACCGATTTTTCAGTACAGGCGTATAATGATATACTGTACCAAGTTTGACTAGAATTAATCGATTTGTTAATGAGATAGAGTGCAGACAAGCCATTTTTGGCCCACAATTCATTGTTTGTTTGGGCCTGTGAGGTCAAGGTCATCATAACCTTATGACTTTTCCTGTCATTTTAGTGATGTAACTATGCAAGTTTGGTCAGAATCCATCTATACGTTCGGGAGATATAGTGCTTCAAACAGGCTACACGGACGCCTGTTTACCACAATTTTCAAAGAGGCATAACTCTATCAATATTTGGTGTATGGTTAACCTTGAAACTTTACGCACTATCCACCACATAGTCTTACGATCTACAAAGTTTCAGGTTAATCGCATGGAAACTGTAGGAGGAGTTATCCGGAAACGAAAATGTTTACAGATATTTTCAAAGGGGCATAACTCTATTAATATTTGGTGTATGGTTAACCTTGAAACTTTACGCACATGTCCGCCTCATAGTCTTACTGTCTACAAAGTTTCAGGTTAATCGGATGAAAACTGTAGGAGGAGTTATCAGGAAACAAAAAGTTTACGGACGGACGGGCGGGTGAACGGACGGACGGACGCCGACCCCATAACATAATACGACCTTTTTTTTCAAAGCCAGCGTATAAAAAAACTAGTTGAGGCAAATATGGTGAATATTTTTATAAAGTATCAGCCTCATAGAGCATATGGTTCTGAGGAGATGATTTTGTAAGTGTTTTATTATTATTATTTATGTTTCCATGGCAACCAATTAAAATGAACAGTAGGCCTAAAATGACATGGCAAATAGTAGATTGCTTAAAGGACATTTCTATGAAAGTCTCGTCAAAATATCAGCAAAGGCCTGGCAATTAATGCCATTTTTCAATTTTTCATTATCAGTCTTTATTAGCCGAAACTACGTAGTATGACCCATCTTCTTTCTTATAAATGTTTTCATTGCTCTTAAAGGAACTCATTTTTGATTTTTATTTGGAAACTCTAAGTTGCCATGGCAACCAAACTAATCAGCCAATATTCATAAAAACAAAACCTTTCAATCCCCCCAGCCCAAGGGAATGTGTGGTTGTGTGAAGAATTGGTATCAATTACTATTATGTTTGTGAAGAATCGACACCAATTCCTCTCAAGTGAAGGTAACTAAGCATCCCAAAAACTACATGCATTAAATATTCAACAATAAATCAAGCATCTACAAATATTTTATGAAGTTTCATGAATATTCCTTTATATTTTTTGGTGCTTTTCTTCATGATTTTGGTGTGACAGAGCGGATACGATTTTTTGACACTTAGAAGACCAAGGTCAAAATGACATGGTTCCCAGGGACATGATTCATATATACAACAAAGGGAGACCCCTCAAAAGCTTTATTAAACTTAAAAAAAAAAAACAACTGATGGGGAAATAATTTTCACAAAGGACTGGTTAACTGCCTCCGGGAGGCTTGTCCAGGAACAGTGTGGTTAGGTGAACTGACCGTCAAAAACCTTAGCTGTTGATCGTAAACATCAAACACTAAATCAAACAAAGCAAAATAATCAGAAGAATCAGCGCATTTGTTTTGCGTTGTACTGATTGGAGAATATACAATGTTTCTACATCAGAAGATAAAAATAATTATGTGGAAGTCTCAGGGACAACGCAGCCTTTCCCAAGCACCAAGAGGAAGCGGAAACCCCTCCGCACAGAAACTACCTAATTAACTAGAGAAAGAGACCATTGTGTCACGTATACCCCCCGGCCAGCGCCACCCTCTTATATGCCTTTCGAGCTTGTATGTAATATAAATGAAGTCAAGAAGCTGTAAGAATCTATAAATATGTTTGTAAGAGCCAATTCCAAAGTTTCTAATGATAATTTTTTATGATGATGAAATGGACCAAGGGAGTGAAAGCACCAATGTAACTGAAGGGTTGGGGGCCATCAGTGTTACTGAAGCAGCAGGGTTGGGTATGCATCAGTGAAATCTTTGGACTGGTATGCACCATCCATGCAAGTATCAATTGAATTTGTCTTAGAGTTGATAACATACAGGCATCTATAAACTTTGTCATAAAACTTTAACTTAATGTTAAATTTCTCCGTGACCTTGAGGTCAAGGTCAACTTTGGTGGGGAAAGGGACATACATCATGAAATCTTTGGATTGGTATGCAACATTGATGCAAGTAACAACTGAATTTTGCTTGGAGTTTAGAACATACAGGCATCTATAAACTTTGTCATACAATTTTAACCAAACGAAAAATTTCTAAGTCTGTGACCTTGACCTCAAGGTCACTGTGGGGTGGGTGGGACATGCATCAATGAAATCTTGAGACACGTATGTAACTTCAGTGTAAGTATTAACTAATCTATCAAAGGGTTCAGAAGATAAATCCCTTTGAAACTTTGACGAAAATTTTTAACCAAAATGTTAACGAACAGACAGACGAACGGATGGACACGGACGGTCGGACGAACGGCAGGACGAACACTACATATCCCCATAGCATACTTCGTATTCCGGAGGTAAAAAAATCAAACATCAGCAGAACAATGACTTGCTTTTATAGTTACACAGGCTGGAGGGTCTAGTTGGAAACGCCTCGGAGAGGTTTTCATTCGACTCGGCTCATCTTAAGCGTTCTAAGTCTTGTCCCATGAGTTCCAACAGTAAAGCGGAAGTTCATTCCGTGTTTATAAAATTACGGTTTGCGTGTGAGGAATTGGAATCGAATACAAAATGCAGCGGGGATATTTTATCGATGTGAGGAATATGCAGGCTTGCTGCATGAACTACGTGCGTATTTGTAAATTGGTTTGAAATCCGTGACGTATTGGTACCAATTCATCATGCGCTGAGAGGAATTTGTACCAATTCTTCACGGCGTGAAATTTACGAAATGAAAAATGTATGGTTAAACAACGCTATTCCGCTCTTGGTAGACAAACAGCGTGTAAATGTTTTTCAGCTTTAAAGTTTGCCCTATAAGCATGCATTTTTCGCCCAGTGATGAGAGATAAATAATGTAAATATGATAAATAAACTATTTTTTTTCTGCTTTCCTTGAAAGCATGAACAACAGCAGTTCGCTAGCAAAGTTTATATGAACCCCGCGACCCATTGCGTTTATACTTCCATGAATAACTGAAAAATAATTTCTTAAATGTCGCCTATTAAAAAATCACCTTTGGGTCCTTAAGATCACATTTGAACAGTCCAAAGGTGGTCTTAATATAGCACTTTTACTGTATATACAGATATATTTAACCCATATATACCAAGTGCAGAACCCTGAGAATACGTCTAGTACTACACTGGTTGCTGAAAGTACAAAACCCACCCCTAACAAGAATTGTTTCACCTACTGACTGGGATTTTGACTGAACATGGCCCTTATTCAAATATAATCTAGGTATTGTTCACACAAACTTTCAGTGACAAAGCTTCATGAATATTCAATGGAAAATGAAGGCTCTATTGCGCGCACAAGGTTTTTCCATGATCTGACCTAGTGACCTACTTTTTGGTACAACATAACCCAGTTTCAAACTCCGCCTAGGTTCAAAAGAGATCAATATTTTTAAAGTCAAAAGTTCATAAAGATATACATTCTGGCAAAGTTTCATGAAGATTGGAGCAAAAATTGCCCCTTAGAGTGTACACAATGTTTTTTCTAAGATCTGCACTAGTGACCAAGTTTTTTACCCAATATGTACCACATTCCATTTTAGTCTAAAGTTATAAAGATAAACATTCTGACAAAGTTTCATGAAGATTGGATCAAAAAGGCGTCTTCGAGAGTGTACACACGGTTGTTCTAAGATTTGCCCTACTGACCTAGTTTTGACCCAACATGACCCACTTTCCTCTATCAAAAATGCGTCTTCCATAGTGTACACAAGGTTTTTCTAAGATTTGAACTAGTGACCTAGTTTTTTACCGAACATGGCCCAGTTTCCACTCCGGCCTAAAGTTCATAAAGATAAACATTCTGACAAAGTTTCATGAAGATAGGATAAAAAATATGCCTTCTAGAGTGTACACAAGGTATTTCTAAGATTTCACCTACTGACCTAGTTTTTGACCCAACATGACTCATGACTCACTTTCCTTTTTAGTCTGGAGTTATTAAAGATAAACATTCTGACAAAGTTTCATGAAGATTAGATCAAAAATGCGTCTTCCATAGTGTGCACAAGGTTTTTCTAAGATTTGAACTAGTGACCTAGTTTCTGACCGAACATGACCCAGTTTCCACATCGGCCTAAAGTTCATAAAGATATACATTCTGACAAAGTTTCATGAAGATATGATCAAAAATATGCCTTCTAGAGTGTTCACAAGGTTTTTCTAAGATTTGACCTAGTAACCTATGTTTTGACCCAGTATAACCCAGTTTCAATTTTAGTCTAAATTGCATATAGATAAACATTCTGGCAAAGCTTTATGAAGATTGGATAAAAAATATGCCTTCTAGAGTGTAAACAAGATTTTTCTAAGATTTGACCTAGTGACCATGTTTTTAACCCAACTTGTCCCAGTTTCCATTTTAGTTTAAAGTTCATAAAGATATAATTGCTTACAAAGTTTCATGAAAATTGGATCAAAAAGGTGCCTTCTAGAGTGTACACAAGATTTCACCTAGTGACCTGGCTTTCGACCCAATATGACCTAGTTTCCATTTCAGTCTAAAGTTCACAAGGATAAGCATTCTGACAAAGTTTAATGGAGATTGGATAAAAAAAGCGCCTTCTAGAGTGTACACAAGATTTTTCTAAGATCTGACCTAGTGTTTGATCCAACATGACCCAATTTCCAATAAAGTCTAAAGTTCGTAGAGATAAATATTCTGACAAAGTTTCATGAAGATTGGATCAAATATGCTCCTTCTACAGAGTACAAAAGGTTTTTCTATGATATGACCTACTTACCTAGTTTTTGGCCCAACATGACTCAGTTTCAAACATGGCCTAGGTTTTATAGAGATAAATAGTCTGACAGAGTTTCATGAAGTTCCAATCAGAAATGAATGCGTTATGCTGGTCACAAGCATTTTACCATAGTTACGAGTAGCAATGGGAACCTATGAAGGATGCTGTTATAAATCTAAAAGGGGTCATAACTCCACCAAAAATGATCGGACCTTGCCCGTTTCCGAACCCGTCCCAGATTTTTGTGATCTCTACAATATATATCAGTTTCAGAGTGAGTGAGTGAGTATTTGAGTTTTACGTCCCACCAACAGCTAAGGTCATACGGAGACGGGACCTCGGTTTAAAGACTCATCCGAAAGTCTGGAGAAGCCCGGGATCGATCCTGCGACCCCTGGTTTACAAGGCGAGTAGCGTAACCACTGCACCACGGAGGCTTCTATCAGTTTCAGAAAGATCAGTCCAAATATGAATGCGCTAGAGAGAGCACACGACTTTTTAAATGGTTACCATGGCAACCAGACGTTGCAATTGATTCTTACAAACATACTATGTGATTGTTCCCCTATCAAGTGTACACCGCATATGAAGTTTGTTTGAAATCAGCCTGCAGATTGCCGAGATATTGCAGTTTGAAAGTGTGGACGACGACGGACAACGGAAGCCTGCCACCCTACACCCGTGGACACAAATCCGTGCAAACTTTGATGAGCTTCATTTCATTTGATCTGATGTTTCATTCAATATTTCTTGACATCCTGTCAGTCAGCTGCAAGACAGGAATAAATTCAAAACACAAAGTGTTGTATATTTCATTGTAGACACTGCACTGTCCAATCAGAAAACATCTCGAGTGTCAATCAGATCTAAAAATGGAAAAAAGTGCCTGCCACAATAAGACCAATCAATGTATACTGCTTGATCCAGTTTAAGACTACTTTGATGGATGACATTTGCTTGTCAAACTAACTTGATGCAAACGGATTCACTGAAAGGTACTTCATCAGAGTTTGAACGCTTTTGTGTCCACAGGTATATAAGCTCCCCGGAGCCTTTGGCTCTGGTGAGTTAATAAAAAGTAATGCTATAGAGATATCCTGTACCAAATATGAAGAGAATCCAACATGTGGATACAGAGATATAAGGAATCTAAAAGGTTTAACACAAAAAAAACTTGACGTAAAAGTTGAAAAACGGACTGACAATCCACCCATGGGCTTGACCCAGGGGCTTAGATATTCCGTATGAAAGGAAATGCTATAGAGATATCCTTTACCAAATGTGAAGAGCATGTAACATGTGATTACAGAGATATGAGTAATCAAAAAGGGTTAACGCAAATCTTTGACGTATACATTAGTGAATGGACAGACCCACCCATGGGCTTGACCCAGGAGCTTAGATATTCCAAATGAAAGGTAATGCTATAGAGATGTCCTTTACCAATATGAAGAGAATCTAACAAGTGGTTACAGAGATATGAGCAATCAAAAAGGTTTAACGCAAAACTTTGACGTAAAGGTTGACGAACGGCGGGACAGACGGAAGTACGAATGAACGCACGACCCAACGAACGAACGGACGGACGGACGGACGGAAAGACGAAAACTATATACCCACTGACATGCTCCGTATACCGGGGTATAATTAACTCAGTACATTCTGTGCTTGTCCCATCTGCTTATAATTTTACAAGCGGGCACGTCGTATTAGAAACGTCGCATCAACGTCGCGATGATACGACGATGCACAAACGCTGTGCGGCCGCTGGGAGCTATGTTCCTTCTGGCGTGGGGTTTATAAAAAGGAGAATAACTTGTCGAAAAAAGGTCATTTTTAAACCATTTGATTTAAACATTATAACCCTGATCAGACGCCGCGTTTAGCGAACTTCGACTGCATGATTCATCTTACCAAAGCCGAATAAAAATTACGTTTATTCCAACCTGTACTGTATTGAAGCTTACGGGTCCTGAAAATATTAACCCATAAATACCAATAGTTCAAGTAAATTCGGAAAAAAGTTAGAGTGTAGAGGCCACATTCTTTCGCCAGAAATTGACAACTGCCCTTCTTGAATCAGCAGAAGGGAGAGAATGACCGTAGAAAAGATTTCCACGAAAGAATGTTGCCAATCCAGGCAGGTATCGAAACAGAAGTAAAACAAAGATCAGGAATCGATACAATTAACTTACTCCACCCATCAAAGACACCAAACGGAAAGAAACACAAACATTAAGCGACCAGACCATAATGGAAACCTAAACAAAGGAAGGCCATAAGGACAGTTACTTTCCCACAAAATGGCCATATGGCCATTCAAAATAAAAAGACACAAGTGATACACACAGTAAGTAACAAACAACACCATAAATAAACCGCCACAGAAGAACCGCCTTGGAACGGTCAGATTTTACGTGGCCACAATCCTCGCCCTTACTTCCGTCGCGATTTAGACAAATAATTTGTTCAGTCTGCATGAATTCCTCCTAACTCATCAGTGCAACATCTCCGTGAACACAAAAAATCAAAGAACCACAGAGGTGAGACAACGGTGAGGACTCGACAGCAAGAAACCACTGAAATGCTGCAGCAAAAGAAAACAAACAGTTAGACTCCGATGGGCCCAACCTGAGACAGAGCATCAGGCACCAACCAACATTACCTTGAATTAGATCTCTCTAATTCTCAATAAGCCTTTACGTTGGAGCCGTCATAGAATCTGAGGCCTGACCCACCGGCGTGCAATTAAAGAGGGAAGCAAAGTTGCCAACCGTGATTGGGTTAACTACCATGCATGCAGTCTGTCGTATAACACCCATGTTGTACCCAATCTTTTTATATCGAGGAATGATTTTACGGAATCGGGTGCTGAAGTCATTGCGGTTATATATATTTTCTGAATTTATATACTAAGTCACCATAAAATTCGGGTTCCGATAGACCTTGTTGCAGAAGAGATTTAAGTCCAATATTGAATTTTGAAATTAAATCAGAATGGCGTCTATAAAATTTTGAAAGGCTTTGCGTAGTTTATGGTACCTCCTGATCACCAGTCAGATGCGCATCCGACTTAGCTACCGAGGCCGGCAAAGGGTTGTTGAGTTGGTCACTGATAATCACAGAAATGCGCACTTACCCTTTTAACCCTGTAGACCTGTACATAATCCGAGTTGGAAATACATTGGATGTATGTAGACCTTGTAGATCCAGATAAGTTGGCACGTAGCGAGCAGTCTCGCCAGAATCTACATGTTCAATGTTTGCTGTCATGTCAATGTAAGAATCTGAAGTATTTTTCTATATGAATATATTTAGACCTAGAAGAGTCCTCTTTTGGATCTCAGGGACGAAAGAGTAAAATCTCAAACCAGTTATATAAATATCATCGGAAGGCGCGTCGGAAAATACTTCCGGAGTATTGTTTTCTTTTCAGAACTCGACTTTCTGTGCCAATGTATTTGTAAAAGATAATTAGCATGTTAAGTATTTAGAACTTTTCCAAAGTTCCATCCTCAACCTGGTACTGTTATGTTTGGTCTTGAGGACTATTTTTAATAAATGTTTGTTTGAAGAAACGGACACAGTGTAGTTGGGTCCAGTACCGGAAATAGAATTGCGTTGTAATAGCAACTTGATACAAGTATCAACTTTCGAAAATAAATCTCGGTTTTAGACAACTTGTAGAAATTGATTATTAGTATTGTTGAACGAATATCATTTGATGTGACACCAGTAACAATTCTGATGTTTAAATCTACGGCTGCCAAGTTCCTGCGTGAGCTGTGAGTTCCTGTATGAAGCTCTTTTTTTCCCTTTCGCTGATTCAAGAAGGACAGTTGCCAGTTTCTTTCGTACGAAAGTATAAAGAATAGTAAATGGCTGTTAGGGATAGATAGAAAAATCCGTTCCGAGGTCGACAGTCAGGTATCACGAGGCTTGCCAAGTGACCCGGCTGTGATACTAATAGAGACGGATTTTCTGTCCATCCTCACACACGTTAGATGCTTTTACTTGCACACCTTTCGTTTCTGAGCGTGGATTTTTAATCAAGCAATCACTGCGATTGCCGCCGTCCGACATATTTTGATGACAATGGTGTGATTTTAGTGACGTCAGGTAATGTGGTGTGACGTCAACCTCAAGGACGCCGCATGTGAGCTCGTATTCAACCAGTGCATATCAAACACCTGAGAATATAGGATTTTTATCATGTCCCTGGTTATAAACACCAGGGTAAGAATATAAGAATCGTATAATGGGTGTGAGGGGTGGATGGAAAAATCCGTCCCGAGGGTCACTGTCCGGCATCATGAGGCTTGCCGAGTGATGCTGGTCAGTGATCCCGAGGGACGGATTTTTCTATCCATCCCTCATACCCATATAGGATTCTTTTTCTTGCATTCCTTCTATTTCTTAGCGCGGATTTTAATAATAATGCTGCAGTCAATTCGGTTACCAACGTCCACCATATTGTGATGACACTACAGGAATGTTTAATGACGTCAAGTCACGTCCTGTGACGCCAATCTTAACAACGACGCATATGAGGTCGTATTCAACCAGTGCATTTATTAAACACGTGAGACTATTAAACACATGAGACTATTCGATTTTTGGTAAGAACACGGTTAGAACAGAATTTATATCCCAAGCTAAAACTATGGATTTCCTTATCTGGTGTGCAAGAAGCGAATGTCTATCAGGTTAAAACTACGGATTTCCTTATCTCGTATGCAAGAATATACACTGTACTTGAAAACCGTGGATTCACAGGCTGTTCTGCAGTTTAATGTTTCGCAACTGGCAAAAAAGTATTTCTGTCAAGGTGCAGGGCATTATTGTAATCATATTCATTTAACTGTGATACCTTTTTCAGGATCTACCATAATCAAATCTAAACTAGATGAGGCGAAGCTGCTGTCGGATCCTTTGACTCTTGATGTTTACTGTGCCCAGAATTACACACAGGAGCGTGTAGAATTGTACCCTGGTAACTATAGAGACGAGTATAACGCGGTTGCTGAAGGTCACCAGCATGTTCTTGTTAATTTCAAAGAAGACAACAGATGTGGAGCAGCTGTAAATGTCATCGGAACAACCACATCTGATCTGAAATTACCAGCGGAAGCTAGTGTTGTCGGGCAGAAAGTATCAAGCTCAGATCAAGAAGAAGTGCTTAGTGACACATTAAAGCTAACTCTAATGTTGTCAGTGACGGGTGTTGCAGCACTGGCTATAACATGTTTCAGCATAATTTATATACTGTTGAAGCGGGGCAATCACAATCCTGTATCTCCAATTTAAGGTACAGTCGAACTTAACTCTAACACTTTTGTGACCATAAATATTTGTTCAAAATAGGAGTTGTTCGACCTACTGAGGTTTTATCACAGTTTCAGGTCATGAAACATAATGGGGATAACTTTAATATTTTAGATCTTGTATAAAATAAAGGTTCACCTGTGGACTAAAACAGTTCAGATTTCTATGAAGTACCTTTCAATTAATCTCTTTACATCGAGATAGTTTGACAAGCCAATGGCATTCATCGAATAGTTCTAAAACTAGATCAAACAATCGATTGGTGTCATTTTGGCAAACACATTCTGATTGACATTTGAGATGTATCTTGATTGGACAGTGCAGGAGTCTGCAATGAAATGTGCATAACGCTGTGTTTTAATTTATTTCTGTTTGGCAGTTGACTGACAGGATAGGATATATTGAATGCTGTTTCAAATAAAAAAAGAAATGAAGCCCATCAAAAATTGAACGGTTTTGTGTCCACAGGTGTATGTTGTTAGTACTCATTAGAATCGCCGCTTTTAGGCAATCGCCCCTTTAGGCGATTCTAATGAGTACACACAACATACTAAAGAGGCGATTCTAGAGAGTACACACTACATACATTTTACAGATCATTTCAGTACAACCACCTAAAATATCCAAATATGTGGATCTGGTGGAATTGGATGAATTCTCTAGGAAGTCAAGAATGAGTTCAAATTATCCATTGTTAAGGAGCTATTCATGTTCGAGTTTTAGATGTTTCCCTGTATGTACAGTACGGCCATATATATAGTGTTTAAAACTCGGAAGGATACATTTCAAACAGAAAAAAAAACGTCTGATCTCGAGCTTGTTTTGAAAAAATTTTACCTATTCACCTTTAATACTCATTATTAATTGGCTATACTGTATCGATCGGAGCTTATCCGTATTAACACCAGGTCAAAAATCAATAATCATGTCTCTTAATTGTGTCAATTTATAAAATTGTCATTAATCAAGTAAATTCGTATTGACCAAGTTAAATGTCCTCGGTCAGCTGAATTGGCCTCTGCCTTTGGCCTCGGGCCAATACAACAGACCTCGAACCTGTAACTGGGCAAATACGAAATTTCTTGATTAATAACATTATATTAATGCTCTCTTTAAACATAAGGGGCCAGTAGTTCAAAGCATTGTAAACTTAACGAGGTTGTTAGTGGTCAAACTCTGTTCCCGTGGGTACAAAATCGAAGTTATTTGTTTTGTTTCTGAACAAAAAATGTGAGTACATTCTGCAAGAGATCCTCACATTCTTTTCAGCAAAAAATATTAGCACGTTGGCCACATTAAATGCTCCACATTTTAACACTATATAGCTAACAACATCGTTGGTTTCGAACATATGGACCCAGAAGGTCTCCCTGTTTTCCATGGTTTTAATTCATGGGTTCACCCATTGGTAAATAACTAATAGAATCCACTTAGATGATGGAAATGAGGAGTGCAGAGCGCTGTGACAGAGTTTCCCAAGACTTAGCTATTACAGGGAAGCTCGGAAACAGAAGATGTTCGGAGGGCTTACGCAAAGTCCTCTTGTGGTATAAATTTGGCTAGTCTCATAAAATTTGCCGGATACATGGAAACTAACCCAGCCCAAGGCTTCGCTGCGGTCTCTGCAAAATAAAAAAAAATTCAAATGCTCCGAGAAATGGGTTTCTTGCAAACCAGATAAGTTAATCCATAGTTTTGGCTTGGGATAGAATTTTTGTTCTTACCCTGGTGTTCTTAACCAGGGACAGGCTAGAAGTCGAATATTCGCGCGTGTTTGATAAATGCACTGGTTGAATACGACCTCATATGGGCCGTCGTTCAGGTTGCCGTCACAGCACGTTACGTGTCGTCATTAAACATCACTGTAGTGTTATCACAATATAGCGGACGCGGTCAACCGACGTGGATGCACTATAAAAATCCACGCTCAGAAATGGAATGTTTGCAAGAAAAAGAATCCTACATTGGTGTGAGGGGTGGATAGAAAAATCTATCCCTCGGTATTGCTGTCCGACATCACTCGACAAGCCTCGTGATGCCGGACAGTGACCCTCGGGACGGAATTTTCCATCCACCCCTCACACCCATATAAGATTATTACAAGAATGTGTTGACTGTAATAAAGGTTTTTACTCCTCGTGTTCAGAAATGGATAGCAATCAGTTGTTAGAAATTGAAGCTGGAGATCGTTTTGCTGACTGTGGCCTTTGTAGTGAAGCTGTACTTAATGGCCACAAGCCTGTTCAATGTGATCAGTGTGAAATGTGGATACACACTGGATGTTCTTTCATATCGGATGCCGAGTATTGCTGCTTGATTAACTCAAACTGCTCATAGATCTGCCCAAAAGGCCAGGTTTGCAACTTCTCAGACTCCTTCTTCGATTAATATATAGAGCGAAATAAGCGAAACAAATTTGAATCTCTGTCAAAGGACATTTGGGTTGAACCTCCGACTACAGAAGCAACAAAGTCAATTTTTTAAAAATGTTTAAAACTTAGCCGTATAAACATCGATGTTATAAGAGGCAGTATAATTGAACGTTTAGCTTTCCTTGATACTCACCAACCACATATTGTGGCTATTCAGGCAACAAAGATTGGCAGTTCAGTTACGACTGCGGAGCTTTGTCCTGAAACTTGCCAGTACAGCGTCTACAGAAAAGATAGATACTCGCATGGCGGTGGGTTATGGTTCTCATTTATAGAGACATCTCTCACATGCCACTCATGGAACTAAAATGACTCAGAGTCGGTCTGGGTTAAGGTCTTTGCAAACAAGACTTCTCATTTTGTAGCAAATTTGTATCGACCGCCAAATGACACGGTCGAAAATCACAATTGTCTAAAGATCAGCTGGATCGCATTAAGTCTCGGCATAAGTGTTACAATTTTTGGCAGTACATGTTCTAGGTAACTTCAACTTCGGAGACAGGCTCAGCCAACAAGGCACAATGCTCAGTCAGACAGAAGGACAAAGATTAATTTACATAATGAATGATCATGGCTTAGAACAATTTGTTAACTTTCCAACTCGTCATAAAACACGTTGGATTTGACACTTTCAGTTTTATCAGGACAATTTAACAATATTCAGTTCCCAGACAACTGAATGATCATGGCATTGTTTCCGGATTTCTGAAAATCTTCATTCCACCTTTATCATATGACGTCGCGTCAGAGAGTGTAATAACGCCATGTAATATTTTCGATAATCCACTAGTGGATTAAATATGCAAATTAGGTAGATACGTCCCGTAACGTTACATGTATGACGTACTTAACGACGTCGCGTTTACTAATGGCGGAATATTGATATTTTTGTTAACAATCATGAATTAAATGCGTTTTAAATGTCATATGATAAATAGAATCTTGCATTCGTGCTCATGTATTATTGAATTTATTAAACTCGTTGAGGAAAGGCATTAAATGCTCGGCAAGCCTCGCATTTTATCCCTTTTCCTCAACTCGTTTAATAAATTCAATAATACATGAACACTCATATAAGATCCTCTATATAAAAACCTCGGAGGAAAGTGTACTCATACGAAGGCTGATTGATATGTTGTGAGCCTCGTATTGAAGGAGGTACGAGGGGATGTACTTTTTAAGTCCTACCATTCTCTGACTATATAGAGCCGTGCACCCAAGAATTGGTCTCATTTGGTCCGTTTATATCAACGAAGTAGCACTCTAAATCAAACAAGACAAGCAGCCTTTGGAAAATGGATAAAATCGATGAAAGAGCAGTGATCCAATATTTGCATTAACACCTAAGGATATCCATAATGATATGGTAGCAACACAAGGGACAGATGGCCCTTCAAATTTCACAGTGAAAAGGTGGGTGACGGAATTTAAGCGCTGCAGACAGAGCCTTGAAGATGACCCCCGTCCTGGAAGGCCTGTCAATGTTGCATCCCCAGAAATGGTCAATAAAGTCCATGATATTGTTATGACTGACAGACGAGCCACAGAAAAGATATGCAGCCGGTATAGTTGGTATTTCACAGACAAGAGTACATTCCAATCTGACAGAGGATCTTGCAATGAGAAAGCTTTCGGCCCGATGTGTACTAAGACTTCTGACAGTTGATCAGAAGCACAACAGGCGCACATTATCGCGGGCCTATTTCAACCTTTTTGAGGAAGATCCTGCCAGCTTTCTTCAAATTTGTCACTATGGATGAAACATGGGCCCATCAGAGGTCAAACAACAATCGAAAGAATTGGAGTATCTTTAACCCACACCCCGCAAAAGAAGCAAAAGACTGTTCCATTAGCTGGGAAAGTCATGACCTAGGTTTTCTGGGATGCAGCTGATATTCTGCTGATAGATTATCTCCAAAAGGGACAAACAATTAATGGCACTTACTATACTTCTTTTCTGACGCATTTACGGGAAACTATTAAATTTAAGCGCCGCGAAAAGCTCACGAAAGGTGTGTTGGTCCATTAGGACAATGCTCCTGTAAACAAGTATGTCACTGCTATGGCTGTTATTCAGGATTGTGACTTTAATTGGATAGAGCATCCGCTTTATTCACCTGATTTCGCTCCGTCAGACTTCCATCTACTTCCAAAACTGTAAACGGCTATTTCAGGCACCCATTTTCAGTCCGATGATGACGTCATATATGCAGTGGGTGACTTTCTGAACAGCCAAGAATTCTATAAAAGTGGCATTGGTGCCCTTAAAAACCGCTGGCAAAAGTGTATAGATACGGAAGGGGATTATAGTGAAAAATAATACAATATATCCGACAAAATTCAAATCCTTCAACATCAGGATCACAACATATCAACCAGCCCTCTCAATAAGGTGACTATGAAACTATGTGGAAAGATGCCTTAACAGTTATAATAGAGAAATATTTTAATGGTCACTGAGGATTGCTCGATTGTTAGTGCACTTTCCTACGATGCTAGAGGCCTGGCAGCGGTAATAAATTTACGGTGTCCGACCGAACATGTTCCACTGGATGAATGCCACAAAGTGCACCGCCTTTCGTGTCGGGACGTTAACTGGACCCCCCCCCCCCCCACACACACACACCCAACACACACACTGTGCAGGTTAAACACTGTGCAGGTTAAAGAGTAAGAAACAAAAAGATCCTGGGTCTTTCCAGAACGTAGATTTGATAGCTTCATTCATTCAAACTTCGGCCGAAAATCATTTCTCCTGAACAAGAGGCCCAAGGGCCACTAAGCTCACCAGAGTTCAGGTGGGCACGTCCCAATGGTAGCCATGTATTTTAACATAATGTGATTTTACTCTAACAATTATAAGATCTCAAAATCAAACCTCATACCCAAATGAGCACACATGTGGACACTGTATCTGAAATATTGGCGTTTTTTTTCAAGTAGCGAGAGTGGGGCATGGACCAAGTGGAGCCCTGGTTGGTATCACTAAATGCGATTAATCAGAAGAAACAGAGACATACTGTTTTGCGGTGGGGATATGTATGGTTCCTAAGATATAAGGCATTTTCGGGAGTGGAGGGATTTGGGCATGGCGCATCCCAGAAAAGCCCAAGATTTTTGTCACTGAATGTGTTACCATGAGGACCAATTATATATAATGGTCAAAGAGTGGGTATCTGAACGGTTTCTTAGAATTGAGGCCCTTTTATGAAGTTGAGAGAGGGAAATGGCCCCTGCGGACCCCCAAAATGGATGTGACTGAATGTGTCTATTAATAATGAACAAGAATATAGATTACGGGGTGGGGATTTGAATTGTTTCAAAGATAAATTACCTTTTATAAAGTGGTGAGGCGGGTCATGGCCACAACACATTGCCCCAGCAAAAAGGGACCCCAGGTTGGTAAATAAGTTCTGAATGGTTAGATCCTTTGGAAGCAAAGAATACACCAAATAAACGAAAACAGCAGACTCGGTTTTATTGTTTTATTGAGTTAAGAATGAATGAGTCTTGATAAGGAATAATAATATAAGTGTTTAAGGGGCGGGGAACTGAACGGTTTCTAGTATAGCTTTTAATGAAGCAAAGGGGGCGGGCACTACCCGTGGTACCGCAGGGGGACCCCATGCTAATGTCACTGATTATGTCATATCATAAGGAACATGAATATATCTGGTTTAGGGTTGGGGCTCTATCCAGTTTCTCAGATATATGGCCTTTTGTGAAGTCGATGGCTGGAGCATGGCCTCGGCGCGCCCCGGTGTGATCCCATAGATTGGCGTCACTGAATGTGTGTTATCGTAAGACAAGAATACATGTTTATATGGTTTAGGGGTGTGGATCTGTAAGTTTTCTGAGATATTGAACATTTTATGTTATGGAGGGGGTAGGGCATGGCCCCGGTACATCACGGGGAAGTCCCAGGTTGATGGAACTTGATGCGTCTTGACATAAGGAACAATAATAAATATTGTTTAGGGGTGGTTCTGGTATACTGGACCTTTCAAGAAGTGAAGGGATTGGGACATGGCCCCGCCAAATGCCGGGTTCGTATCACTGAATGCGTCCCGGGGACCACAGGTTTGGGATCATTGAGTTCATTTAAAATTATTTTGAAAATAGAGCTCTGCTTTAGCCGGTGCTAGGGGGCGTGGCCGGTGTAGCACATTTCAGTACTGGTCATGAACAGACTCAATAAAACCGAGTCTGCTATTTTCGTTTATTTTGTGTATTCTTTGCTTTCAAAGGATCTAACTATTCAGAACTTATTTATCTTCACTGCAGCTGGTGCTGTGCCGTACGCGTGTGGTGTCCGTAAAAAGTATCCCCGTACATCCATCATAGTGCAGATTATATTTTCTGGTCCTTTGGGATCATTGAGTTCATTTAAAATTATTTTGAAAATAGAGTTCTGCTTAAGCCGGTGCTAGGGGGCGTGGCCGGTGTAGCACATTTCAGTACTGGTCATGAACAAACTCAATAAAACCGAGTCTGCTATTTTCGTTTATTTTGTGTATTTTTTGCTTTCAAAGGATCTAACTATTCAGAACTTTTATCACTGAATGTTTCTTGTCATAAGGAACAGGAATATATATGGTTTACGGGGATCTGAATGTTTTCTGAGGTACATGACATTTTTTTTTTTGAGTGGAAGGGTGGGGCATGGCCACGGCACAACCTTTGTGATTCCCAGATTGGCATAAAAGTACATGGCTGAGAGAAGTTTACTCAAGGAACATTTTTATATACTTTTTTTAAATATCTGCGTTGACTTGGCAGTAAATGCCATTTTTCAATTTTCTTCATTATAGACGACGGCGGCAACGACGGACAACTGTCTATTCTATAGGCTTCTCCGGAGTCCTCGGCTCTGGTGAGCCGAAAACAAATGGTCTGTATTAAAGATTCCCTGGATCACACTGAGGATAAGAAGAATAAGTCAAAGAAGAAACACGATTCATGCTAAAGCAAAGAAAATGGGAAGTGGTTAACTCCGGGCCAGATTTGAAAACATGAGACTACGAGAAATAAAGATTGACATAAAAAATCGGCATGATTTGTATGTGAATAACTAAAGGCAAATCCCAGAGACTTCTACAATGGACTTCAGCACCCAATTTCGTAAAATTATTCTTCGATATAAAAAGATTGGGTATAACATAAATGGTATACATGCATGGTAGTTGACCATATCACGGATGACAACTTTGCTTCCCTCTTTAACTACACGCTGTTGGGTCAGGCCTCATATTCTGACGGTTCCAGCGTAAAGGCTTACTGAAAATTAGAATTTAATTTCATGTAATGTTGGTTGTTGTCTCTGGACGGGCCCATCGGAGTCTAAATGTTTTTTTTTTTTGCTCCAGCATTTCAGTGGTTCCTTGTAGTCGAGTCCTCACCGTTGTTTCATCTCTGTGGTCGTTTTTTATGTTCTAGGAGATGTTGCACTAATGAGTTAGGAGGCCCTTATGCGAACTGAACAAATTAGTTGTCTAATCGCGACGGAAGTAAGGGCGAGGATTGCGCCCGCGTAAAATCGAATTAAGCCCCCCCCCCCCCAACGCCCCAGTGGAATTCGTTTCGCTGACCGTTGCAAGGCAGTTCTGTCGCGGTTTATTTTGGTTGTGGTTTGTCTTTGAGTGTGTCTATCGCTTGTATTTGTTTGTTATCGATATAAAGCTTTCCTTCACATGAACTTGTAAAGATGTAAAGGTATAACAGCGTGGAAATACGTTTTTGATAACAAATACAGAAAATGTAACACATTTGAATCTACAGCAATGTCAGCCATTCCGGGAATCTGAATATATCATAAACTTATATCAGAACCTTAATCTGTCATGTAGACTTATAAGGAGTCTAACTATGAGAATCTATGCATTTCATTGATATATCTTAGGGCGGGGAATTTAATATTTCTATTTTGGTCATCTTCACAAAGAGGTGAACCCATTGTTAATAATGAACAATCGATTACTAGATTTGGGTTCAATGACTTGGCCAGTCTCTGTCTTTGAATAGTATATAGATTACACTGAAAGAAAAACATATTCTGCTGTTTCGAATTGAGCGCCACATCTACACGCCGAGTTCCGTATTATATACACATTGAATAAATCCGCATTTAAACTACTGCATCTGTTTCTCAGTCTCGTCAATTGGATATTATGGACATGTGCCTAAGAAAGAGAAAATCGGGCGTTCTAATCGGTTGTTTACCTAAAACTACTTTAGACTGTGAAAGAGATTGGCTTTTTCGAACTTCGTTATTGAGCGCATTCCATAACCTTAGAGTAGATGGAAAAAAGATGATTGAAATGAACAAAGTCTTGAGAAGGGAATCACAAAATTACAACTGTTTCTAAGACTATGTCTATTATTATCATATTGTTTGGTAACATTTCTTATAAATAGTCTGGTGAATCACCATTGATTCTTTTGTATATTAATGTTAATTTCTTAAATCCGCCGTCTTTCAGAAAGTGTTTCCCAGCCAGTTTCGAGAAAAAGAGAATGCTAAGTTGAAACTCTCCTAGCTGAATTCGGTTGAACATGTCCAAGCCTATCTGAAACAGTTATATACAGCCAGCCCAAACCTCTGATGCGTATTCAAGAATAGGTCGTGTATATGTGCAGTTTTTTTTAGAACTTTCTGTGGAAGCTGATATTTCAATTTTATTAGATATGATGTCTGCCTGCAGATAGTTTCCCTAATCGAGTCGATGTGATTTGTCAATTTGTTATTTGATGACAATGTTACACCTAGATGTCTATGACTGTCTACCTTGTTTAAACTACTGTTTCCATAAATAAAATGCGTATTATAATCACTAAAATATTTGAAATTTTCATTACTTGTGTCTGTAATGGATTGAAAATTGTTAACCATGTGTTTGCCCACTGACATAATTTCTCAAGATCTACATTCAATATGCGTCCGATTTCAGCAAGAGTAACAGAAGAATAACTAAGTGACGTGCCATCGGCAGATAATCGAACTATTCCTGTCAGGTTATCAGCAATATCATTTATAAACAATAAAAAACAATAGCGTCCCCAACACGGAGTCTTGAACTATTCAATACTTAAGAATTTTTCTGTCGACTGCTCACCGTTTATAATTACTTTCTGACTACGATTTTAAGATAATTTTCAAACCATTTCAAAATATCTCCTGAAAGTTTAATTAAAAGATCCATGTGCTAAACTCTGTCGAAAGTTTTCGACATATCACAAAAATGGCACCTCTTTTCATAATTTTCTAAAGCTATACATGTTTGTGGTATTATTTTTATTAGATGGTGTACTGTTGAGTGACCAGGAATAAAACCGACTGATATTTATACAGAAGAGATTTTTCTAATATATGATTGTATAAGTGTTTATGAACAACCCTTTCAAAACATTTTCCAGGACAACTGACTAGGGATACACGTCTCTAATACTTACATCGGATTTGTCGCCTTTTTAATAGCGGCATAACATGAGCAATTTTCCATAGACTCGGGATACGACATAGTCTTAAAGAAAGATTGAACTATTTTGTTTATGGAATAGCAATTATTTTAGATGTGTACTTCAGAATTCTATGACTAACGCCGTCTGGACCTGTGGCTTGATTAAGCTTAAGGGACTGTGGAATATCTATTACTTCTGATATATTTATTTCTAGATTTGCAATATTGGCCTTCGTTCTCTTCCCAAAGTTAGGTGTCGGAGTAGTTTTACCATCTATAGTAGATATTGAAGAGTAAAGAATATTTAAGGAGTCTGCATTTTCACGATTGGTATGAGCGTAACTAATACTGCCTGTCTGTAACATAACTGCCCTTTCCCCCATAAACCTGCACATAACTCGCTAAAAGGTTTTATTCACGTATCAAGAATCTCGATACCAACTGCTGTTTCAATAATATTTAAATAATATATAAAACAGCAGTGGAGGCAATGATCAGGAATCGATACAATTAACCCACAGTTCCCATCAGAGACACCAAAGGGAAAGAAACACAAACATGAAACAACAGATCCCAATAGAAACACCAACAGCGGAAAGCCAAAAGGACAGTCATTTTCCCACAAAATGGCCAATAAATAGGCTATCCGGAATAAAATAATATAAGAGACACAAACACCCAATGACAAATCATAACAAAAATAAACCACGACAGAAGAACCGCCCGAACGGTCAGTGGAAGTGAATTCCACTGGGGAGCTTAAAACGATTTTACGTGGCCACAATCCTCGCGACGGAATCGCGATTAAGACAAATAATTTGTTCAGTCCGCATGAAGGCCTTCTAACTCATCAGTGCAACATATCCGTGAACACACACAATCACACAACCACAGAGATGAAACAACGGTAAGGACTCGACAACAAGAAACCACTGAAATGCAGGAGCAAAAGAAAACCAACAGTTAGACATCGATGGGCCCAAACAGAGACAGAGTATCAGGCACAAAATAACGTTACATTGAATTAGATCGCTCTAATTCTCAGTAAGCCTTTGCGATGGAACCGTAATAGAATCTGAGGCCTAACCCATCGGCGTGCAATTAAAGAGGGAAGCAAAGTTGTCAATCGTGATTGGGTTAACTACCATGCAGGCAGTCTGTCGTATAACCTTTATGTTGTACCCAATCTTTTTGAATCGAAGAATGATTTTACGAAATTCGGATGTTGAAGTCATTGCGGTTATATATTTTTTTCTGAATTTATATACTTAGTCACCATAAAATTCGGGTTCCGGTAGACCTTGTTGCAGAAGAGATTTAAATCCAATATTCAATTTTTAAATTAAATCAGACGTCTTTAAAATTTTGAAAAGGCTTTGCGTAGTTTATGGTACCAATAACCCTGATTAAGAAGTTTAGCCATTAACAATTTATAACGAGTGTTGAAGTCAGTTACATGACTACACACTCTGGCAAATAGAATTAATTGCGAAATATAAAAGCCATAGGATGGCGCATCACCATCCAAAACAGGAAAATTTACAATCTCAAAATCAAAATCATCGCATTTATCATTAATTTTGCAAGAAAGAAATCCATCTACAATAGATAGATTCATTTTGTATATTTTTTTCATATTATTTACTTTGATTCTTTGTCTGATAAAACGTAAACGATCAGACTGGTTTTGAGTTCTAAAAAAACGTTTTTCCTTAGTCTATCTCTTATCCTTATGATTCGTCAAAGATCAGGTGTGAACCACGGTTTATCCTTTTCTCAAATGAGAACCTTTTTTACGTGGAATACAAGCCTTACAAAAACTTATATATACTCAGTCAATAAAGTAACTATACCAACTTCTGCGTAAATTCCAGTAGCTATCCGGTAGCCATTCAGCTAAAGATGGCTGTAAACATGCCAATCGGACGTTAAGCTACATATTGCATAAACTTGCATTTGCCTATACTATTCTGCTCAAGCAATAAGTGCGTAGACATTTGGCGCAGATGAACATCGAAACTCACTTTACTTTTACAATAAACCATAATCTTGCACTACAAGCAAGACTTTAATTTGAGAACTTCTCAGACTATCTCCCTTTCAATTAAAAGTATAGCAATTTTCAAACTGTTGTTATTTCTTTACCTGTCATTCAATGTTTGCAATTTCTTTAAAAAGTGCATTGTTGCAACCATTGCTGTTTACCATGATGGAAAATAAAGCAGAAAATTCATGTAATATATAGCACTACCAATTGTGACTTTCTATGGAGTTCCAATTGAAAGCAGCATTTTGCACACACCTTCAAAGAATCGAAGGCCTATACGTGATCGTCTGTTTCTCTTAGCAAATGAAACTAAAAATCCAAATATTTTGTGCATAGAAACACATGGTATCTAACAAAAAGTTACACGTATCAAATTTTAGAGATCCTGTGCTAAGTGTAAATTTTAATGTTGTTAAATCTTGGCTTTTGTAATGATATATTCTGCGAAATTGTCACAGTGACCCCTTGGGTGTAAAAAACAATAGCACACGCTTACGAGTTTACATAAACCAAAACAGTTTGGGCTATTGCACGAAAACATATGTCCTCTAACAAAATCCAAACAAATATTGTGTATTTTTCATTTGTACTAACTATGGTAACAGAAGCAATTTTATGTATAGGAACTTTTTTGACCGAATATATTTTGAAGCTATTTACCGCAACGTCAATATTAACAATTTCTTTCATAACTTCATCCCAGATAAGTTGTTCAACTAAATTGTTCAATGTTGTAAAATCGACATTCTTATAATTCCATACATCTCTGTAGTAACTATTGGACATTTAACATTTTTATTCTCACATAAACATATATAGCTCTGTGGTCACAAATGTGACTGCCAACTGGAATAACTCCTGAAGCTAAAATATCGCAAAAAAGTGGAAGTAATGATCAGGAATCGATACAATCAACCCATAGCTCCCATCAGAGACACCAAACACAAAGAAACACAAACATGCAACAGCAGGCCTAACAGGAACACCAACAGCGGAAAGCCAAAAGGACAGTTACTTTCCCATAAAATGGCCAATATGCTATCCAAATTAAATAACACAAGCAACACAAACACCCAAAGACAAACCATAAAAATAAATCGCGACAGAAGAACCGCCTTGGAACGGTCAGCGGAAACGAATTCCACAAGAATCAATTACTATTAGAGGGTCTTTTAATGTTATTGAATTTCCGGCAATTCGTGTAGGTTCACGTATAACATAATTTAAACTTAATAAATTCAAAACATCTTTTGACTGGTTGTTGGCCAAATTCAAAAAGCCTATATTAATATCCCGAACGAGGATAAGATGATTTGTATAATCTAGAGCTTGTTGTATTGATGGCTGAATATACGTAATAAAGTTTGACGGATTGACCACAAAATCGCTGTGCTAAAAGCAACATATCAATAAATTGTGAGGAGTTTTTAACATAATTTCAACCCAAAGCGTTTCCATGCGAGGATCTTCTAAGTCAAATCGCCATTTATACCTAAAGAATCTGCCAGCCTTTGGTGTGTTTGATTGGAGCTGTGGGTTAATTGTATCGACTCCTGATCATTGCCTTCACTTCTATTATACAGGTATATCAATAGTCAATAAAACGACAGACAAGGTAGCCATTCCTTTTGGTTTTCCTCTATTTATGTTTCCATTAGAATCTAGCTATTTCATGGTTGTGTTTCTTCCCTTTGATGTCTCTGATGGGAGATGTGGGTTAAATTGTATCGGTTCTTGATCATTGCATCCACTTCTATTATGACACACCCCTCATGAACTTCTGATATCCAAGTTATTTGGTTACGGTGTAGCGTGAGATCTTTAAACCCGTGAGAACCTTAATACCAAGGTATATCTGCGCATGCGCAAGAAGGCCGTGAGAAATGTCATCCATTTCCTGTTAGCCCCTGCCCCTTTCAACTTGAGCCTATGTTTAAAATGTCTAAAGAAATCTGCTTACAATACGAACTTTAACACAATTCATTACAGGCTTTATTTATTTATTTATTTATTTATTTATTCGAAAGATACCTGTATTAAATATGCCATAAATAGGTTTCCATGTGTTCAAAAAGAACAAAATATATACAGATACATGTATTTTCGTGGAATTATTACGGTCAAACCACGCCTATATTTTACACCCCATTAAACCCAACTTTTATACAGTAAAACTTGGGTTTCCAGCGGTGTATATTATTTTCATATTTCCGCTGGAAAACATAGATTGTAGGGACTCGTTTGAACCGTCTCGGCGAGGCGATTCTAACGAGTACCTACAATCTATGTTTTCCAGCGGACATATGAAAAATATCAGAATATCCAAGGCCGTAGGAATAGGGGCGGCAGGGGCGGCGGCCGCCGCCCCAATATTTTGGCCAAAAATGCATTTTTTTTTTTTCAATGCAAAAATCTAAAACCTAAGACACCTGATCTCTTATTTAACATAAATCTACATCAATCCGCGCGTGTCATATCGCTTATTGTTTATTGAAGCGGCGGTACAATTATTGCCTTGCATCCTTCTATAAAGATGATATTGATACAAACCTACTTATCTAAAAAAATAATGATAAATTTCATTATGTTTTAATACGCGTGTTCTCGCCATAAATACTTTAAAAGCAAGTTCGTTAGAAATTTTAAAAATATTATTCTGCCTAAATTGATTTGAACACTGTAGCATAAGCCTCAATATAAGTGCCCTTTTACAATAATGACAATAATAAGTGTAATTATTGTAAAGTATAATAATAATAATAATAATAATAACAATAATAATAACAATTATAATAAATTATAATGATAATATTAATCATACTCCGAGGCTTAGAGAAACATGTACACTCTTACCTTTTCAGTTCTACAATGTATTCCTAGTTTCCAAAGGATATTGAACGCTTTTAAACAAGGGTTTCATGGAATTTAAATTTTGTTATACGTATACCAACGTGATTAACATGTGTGATTTCTGGTTTGACATTTCCTGTTGTCCCCATGCTTATCAAAACACACTGACTAATTTTCACACCTTTTCTGCTTATATGGGGTAATAATTCCTAATGTCAACCGAACAGGTTTTCTCTTAACCGTTTCAATAATAAAAAAACAGAAGTAATTACCGAACCTACTGCTCACCAATCAAACTCGACCCCACCAACCGGGGCTTGAAGAAACAGATGGGCTGCATGGTCGCTAGGTAGACAGGTACGTAGGTATGCAGGTAGGGTGAATGGTCTGGTGGGTGCGTGGCTGGATGGGCAGGTAGGTAGGTAGGTAGGTTAGGCTTACGTTTAACTTCTTCATTCGACGTTTGTTTGTTTGTTTTGTTTGATTTAAGATTTAACGTCTCCGTCAACACGGTATAGGTCATTTTGGAGACGCTACTTCCAATTTTGTGGGACTTTTTCCCGACATTAAGATGAAATGGCATCTCAAGCCCTGTCGCCCAATGAAACCAATAGGGTTTGTAAGCATGGGCGGGCCGACTCACACCGCTTTGCCTGGGCAGGGTTAGATCCTCTAAGCGGTTTACCAGTACTCCTGTGCGGTCAGTTTCAGCTTTGCGAGGAAGCATCATGCAGTCCATTTATTTCTTCAAGCCCCGATGAGCGGGGGCCGTAGGTCGTAGGTTCGGAAAAAAAGAGATCCTGAACGGGATTTTAGATTGTTTCTTTTAACCGTTCAATTCATCATGCAGCCAATCTATTTCTTCAACCCCCGATGGGCGGGGGCCAACCTTCGACGTTGCAGGTAGGTAGGAAGTTAGGTAGACAGACTTTGTTTGTTGTTTGATTTGAGGTTTAACGTCCCCGTCATCACGGTACAGGTCATTTTGGAGACGTTGCTTTCATTTTTGTGTGACTTATACCCGACATTGAGATGAAATGACATCTCAAGCACTGTCGGCCAATGAAACTAATAGGGTCTATAAGAATGAACGGTCCGACTCCGACCGCTTTGCCTGGACAGGCTTAGAGCCTCTATGCGGTTTACCAGTACCCGCGTGCGGTCGGTTTCAGCTTTGCATGGAAGCATCATGCAGCCCATCTATTTCTTGAAGCCCCGATGGGCGGGGGCCAACCTTCGACGTTGTAGGTCGGTAGGAAGTTAGGTAGATAGACTTTGTTTGTTTGATTTGAGGTTTAACGTCCCCGTCATCACGGTACAGGTCATTTTGGAGACGTTGCTTTCATTTTTGTGTGACTTATGTCTGACATTGAGATGAAATTACATCTGTCGCCCAATGGAACTAAAAGGGTTTATAAGAATGAACAGTCCGACTCCGACCGCTTTGCCTGGACAGGCTTAGAGCCTCTTTGCGGTTTACCAGTACTCGTGTGCGGTCGGTTTTAGCTTTGCGTGGAAGCATCTTACAGCCCATCTATTTCTTGAAGCCCCGTTGGGCGGGGGCCAACCTTCGACGTTGTAGGTAGGTAGGAAGTTAGGATGATAGACTTTGTTTGTTTGTTTGATTTGAGGTTTAACGTCGCTGTCATCACGGTACAGGTCATTTTCGAGACGTTGCTTTCATTTTTGTGTGATTTATGCCCGACATTGAGATGAAATGACATCTCAAGCCCTGTCGCCCAATGAATCTTAAAGGGTTTATAAGTATGAACGGTCCGACTCCGACCGCTTTGCCTGGACAGGCTTAGAGCCTCTATGCGGTTTACCAGTACTCGTGTGCGGTCGGTTTCAGCTTTGCATGGAAGCCTCATGCAGCCCATCTATTTCTTGGCCCCGATGGGCGGGGGCCAACCTTCGACGTTGTAGGTAGGTAGGAAGTTAGGTAGATAGACTTGGTTTGTTTGGTTTGAGGTTTAACGTCCCCGTCATCACGGTACAGGTCATTTTGGAGACGTTGCTTTCATTTTTGTGACTTATGCCCGACATTGAGATGAAATGACATCTCAAGCTCTGTCGCCCAATAAAACCAATAGGGTTTATAAACATGAACGGTCCGACTCCGGCCGCTTTGCCTGGACAGGCTTAGAGCCTCTTTGCGGTTTACCAGTACTTGTGTACGGTCGGTTTTAGCTTTGCGTGGAAGCATCATGCAGCCCATCTATTTCTTGAAGCCCCGTTGGGCGGGGACCAACCTTCGACGTTGTAGGTAGGTAGGAAGTTAGGTAGATAGACTTTGTTTGTTTGTTTGATTTGAGGTTTAACGTCGCTGTCATCACGGTACAGGTCATTTTCGAGACGTTGCTTTCATTTTTGTGTGATTTATGCCCGACATTGAGATGAAATGACATCTCAAGCCCTGTCGCCCAATGAAACTTAAAGGGTTTATAAGTATGAACGGTCCGACTCCGACCGCTTTGCCTGGGCAGGCTTAGAGCCTCTGTGCTGTTTACCAGTACTCGTGTGCGGTCGGTTTCAGCTTTGCATGGAAGCATCATGCAGCCCATCTATTTCTTGAAGCCCCGATGGGCGGGGGCCAACCTTCGACGTTGTAGGTCGGTAGGAAGTTAGGTAGATAGACTTGGTCTGTTTGGTTTGAGGTTTAACGTCCCCGTCATCACGGTACAGGTCATTTTGGAGACGTTGCTTTCATTTTGTGTGACTTATGCCCGACATTGAGATGAAATGACATCTCAAGCTCTGTCGCCCGATGAAACCAATAGGGTTTATAAACATGAACGGTCCGACTCCGGCCGCTTTGCCTGGACAGGCTTAGAGCCTCTGTGCGGTTTACCAGTACTCGTGTGCGGTCGGTTTCAGCTCTGCGCGGAGACATCATGTAACGCATATATTTCTTGAAGCCCCGATGGGCGGGTGCGACAGGTAGTATGCATGTCGGTAGGTATATCACGAAAACACGCCTATTCAAATATATTGACAAAATTTTACAACCAAAAAACGAAATTTTTTTCAGATAAAACTCCTGATATTTTTTCCTATTTATGCACAAAACATAGATTGTGGGTACTCGTTAGAACCGCCTCGGCGCGTCGGTTCTAACGTGTACCCATAATCTATGTTTCTGAGCAGAAATAAAACAAATAATAAATATCCCTGTAAACGCCAGTTTTACTGTCTAAAAGTGGGTTTAAGGGGATCAAAATTATACAGGCGTGTTTGCGTGATGAGGTAGGAATGGTAGGTTTGGGCTTGAGGCGATGGGTAGGTAGGTAGATCTATAGGAAGGTCGTAGATAGGATCGTAGATGTTTTGTTAGGTAGGTAAGCAGGCAGGAATGTAGGTATTACGGTGGGCGGACGATTTGGCCAGCGGACGATTTGGCCCGGACGATTTGGCCTAGGACAATTCGGCCTAGGACAAGTTGGCCAGCCAAAAATACCGGGAAGGACAATTTGGCCGAATTAATTTCTCCTAGCGGTTTTACCAATTCTTATAGACATAGGTTGTGGGTACTCGTTAGAACCTATGTTTGAAGTATAAATAAAAAAATATGTCATGGATTTTCTTATTCTATCAATCATTTCATTAGCATTTTTTTTTTTTCATTTGGCTACATATTTTCATCAAATATTTCATGTTTTTTTTGTTGTTTTTTTAGTGATTTCTTGGCTTTGATGAGTGAAAATCAAATGTTGATATAAGAGGAAATTGCACAGTTTGAGCAGTTTCATCATTTGATACATGTTTTTATCACACATCATTACCTATTTTCTGCTCAATTTTAGCATCTGAGCCCAGTCAACACTATTTAGGTCATATTGAGCAGATAAGTTCCCCTAAGTGTAAGTGGTTAACCTGTGCGGTGCACATTCTTGAACCAAACAAAACCAAATAAATAAGTGTGGAAAAGCCAATTAAGAAAGCAAGGAACCAAGACCAGTCAACAAATCAGTTAGCCATTAACCATGAATACAAGAAAATGTAATTAATCTTGTTGTCCTGCCAATTTAAACAAAACCATTAAATTTATTTATTATTATTATTTTATTATTATTTTATTGTAATTTTTTTTGTGTTTGTGGGGAGTATAGTTAACCATTTTTATTAATTTGCTCATAATGAATATCTCAGGCCAAAAGTGATAGTTTAAAAACAACAAAAAAAATCTAATTGTTTAAAATCTTCTTTAAAATGTTCCTCATATATTCAAACATTACTGTATATTAAAAACAAACCTAAAACATTAAATTTTCAGTTTAAACTAGTTATTATTTTAATCTGGCCAAATTGTCCTACCCAATATTTTTGGCTGGCCAAATTGTCCTAGGCCGAATCGTCCTAGGCCAAATCGTCCATCTATTTATCCAAGCCCAGATAGGCGAGGGCGACTAAGTCGATATGTACGTAGGTAGGTATGCAGTCCGGCCCCGCCCATCGGGGCTTGAAGAAATTGATGGACTGCATGGTAGCTAGGTTGGCAGGTAGGTACGTAGGTAGGGAAATGGTCTGGTGGCTTCGTGGCTCGGTGGGTATGTAGATAGGTAGGCACGGGCGGACGAGGAAAGTGGGTAAGTAGGTGGGGGAGGTAGGTAGTTATAGGTAGGAATGACAGGTTTAGGTTGGTGGGGAGGAAGGTAGGTAGGTACGTAGGTAGGTACGTAGCAATGCAGGTAGGTAGGTAGGTAGATGCGGGATTGTAATATGGTAGGTAGGTAGGTAGGTGGGAGGGTAGGTAACGAGGGATAGGGGGAGGAAGGCCGTTGGTAGGTAGGCAGGTAGGATCGTAGGTAGGATCGTAGGTAGCTAGGGTCGTATGAATGTATGTTTTGGTAAGCAGGTGGGTTGGTATGCAGGTATGTAGGTAGGTGTAGGATGGTTATAATGTAGGTAGGTAGGTGTTGAATGATGATGATGTAGGTAGGTAGGACGGTCGTAGGTAGGGTCGTAGGTAGGTAGGATCGTAGTTATATATGTTTTGGTAGGTAGGAATATAGGTAAGTGGGTATGTACGTACGTATATCGATATGAGATAGGTGTATAGCTAAGTAGGAATGTAGCTAAGTAGGTAGGTAGGTAAGTAGATAGGGTGGTATGTAGGTAGAGTTGTAGAGTGACTTAGTATAGGTAGATAGGAGGGTAGGTCCGGACTGACGGCCGGACGGACAGACAGACAGACAGGCAGACAGACAGACATTAATTTTCTAATTTCGAACTTCTTATTTCTAACTTCTATTTTTTATTCTTTTCGCTAACGTCAAACCTTCTGTCTTCTAACTTCGACGTCGTAGGTAGGTACGTACGTACGTTCGTAGGTACGCACATACATACGTAGAAGGAAGGTAGCTGTGGTGTGTGTGTGGCTGGGTGGGTAGGGAGAAAGGTATCCATATGTATAGGTAGGTAAGTAGGTAGGTGTGGGTTGTTGGCGTGGTAGGTAGGAATGTAGATAGGTTCGTAGGTAGGTATAGGTATGTAGGCAGGATCGCAGGTAGGTAGGGAAATTGGTATATATGTTTCGATAGGTAGGTGTGGGATGGTGGTGATGTTGGCAGGTTAAAAGAATCGTCCGAATGTCTGTGAAAACCCGGGATCGAATATGTGACCCCGGGTCTATGAGGCCAGTAACATAACCACTACAACGCGGAGGCTTCTTTCCGTATGGGAACGGACGGTCACACATACATTTACTTATTTCTACCTACCTACTAGCCTACCTACACACTTATGTACCCAATAGGTTTCATAAGGCGGTTGGGCTTGAGATGTCATTTCATCTCAGTGTCGGGTAAAAGTCCAACAAACTGTTCGCAATTGGTCGCAATGTGTCCGAAATGCTTTCACAGTGTTGATGGGAACGTTAAACCTTAAGTCAAACAAACAAACAACCATCTACCTACCTTCCCACCAAGATACTCCCTTACCTGCCTACCTAAATCTATCCCGCCAATCGGGACTTGAAGAACTAGATGGGCTGCATGATTCTCTACCACACCTGAGTACTGGTAAACCGCAAAAGCCTGCCCAGGCGAGTGATGCGTGTCGAAAGGTCCATGAATAAAAACCCTTTTGGTTCCATTTGGCGGCAGGTCTTGAGATATCTTTTCATCGCAAAGTCGGGTCCCACGAAATTGGAAGCATCGTCTCCAATGACCTATATAGTATTGACGGGGACGTTAAACCTCAAATCAAACCTACCTACCTACCTACCCACCTACCGACCCACCAAGACATATCTCCTTACCTACCCACTAAAATCAATCGCCTCCGCCCATAGGGGCTTGAAGAAATATATGGGCTGCATGATGCTTCCACGCAGAGCTGAATCCGGCCCGCACACTAGTACTGGTAAACCGCTTGGAGGATATAAGCCTGTCCAGGAACCGCGGTGCGAGGTGGACCGTCCATGCTAATAAACCCTATTGGTTTCATTGGGCGACAGGGCTTGAGATGTCATTTCATCTCAATGTCGGGTAAAAGTCCCACAAAATGGAAGCAACGTCTCCAAAATGACCTTTACAGTGTTGACGGGGACGTTAAACCTCAAATCAAACAAACAAAAAACCTACTAAAATCTACCCCGCCCATCGGGACTTGAAGAAATAGATGGGCTGCATGAGTACTGGTAAACCGCTTAAACCTGCCCAGGCAAAGCCGGACCGTCCATGTCACAGTATATTAACTCTATTAGTTTCATTGGGCAGCAGGTCTTGAGATGTCCTTTTATCTCAAAGTCGGGTCCCACAAAATTGGAAGCATCGTCTCCGAATGACATATATAGTATTGACGGGGACGTTTAACCTCAAACCCATCCTATCTACCTACCCAGCCACCCATCTACCTACCTATCTAGCCACCAAACCGCACACCTACTTACTTACCTACCTAAACAACGTTAAAGCAGAAGTTGGAAGTACAAAGTCAGCTTGCCCCCTCCCATCGGGGCGTGAAGAAATAGATGGGCTGCACGAGGCTTCCAGGCAGAGCTGAAACCGACCGCACACAAGTACTGGTAAACCGCTTATTGGATCTAAGCCTGTCCAGGCAAAGCGGTGCGAGTCGGACCGAGTATGCTCATAAACCCTATTTGTTTTATTGGGCGACAGGGCTTGAAATGTCAGTTCATCTCATTGTCGAGAAAAAATGGAAGCAACGTCTCCAAAATGACCTTATACAGTGTTGACGGGGACGTTAAACCTCAAATCAAACAACAAAAAAACAAACAAGAAATGTCCCTACAGTTTTTCTTTTCTTTTTTCTTTTTCTCTTTTTTTATTATTATTATTTTCTTTTTTTTTGTAATTTGATAATCAGCCCCACTATGAATACGGACCATTTTAACCCTAAGTCCAGTCGCCCTGAGTGATCTCGGGCGTTGCAGTTTGGCTTTGATCAAGTCGGACACCAATATAAGTTCAGCTTGACCTAGTTATCTTTATTCCTACATTCTATAATATCTGTTTGTCATTGGGCTCCCGCCAATCGGGACTTGGTGAATAAATAAGTAAATAAATAAATAAATAAATAAAATCACTAGTAACACAGCTTCTAATTTACTTAGATAGGCTTCTCCAGCAGAAAATTAAAGTTTAACTAGAATCGCGCAGTCGATGGCACGCAATCGCATATCCCCACGCTTCACCTCGGGCCTTACCCCCTGGGCCCACCACTAGGGGTGTGATCAAAATTCCGAAAGTGTCATGCACTCCCTAGACCAAATGTGTAACAGTTCCCAAAGTTTCAAGTTTCTATCTTTAACGGTCTAGGGGGGCTTAAACGGTAACAGCAATGTGTGTGGGTAAAGGGGTCAAAATTCAGTTTTTGACCTCTGGTGACCTCAAAATTGACCCCGGGGTCAAATTTTGGTTGGAATGTCTTCTACTCATCATGCCGTTCGCTTTGATATATTACACGACAATGTTCTGCAAATTTTGATTTTTGACCTTCTCCCCCCTCCCCACCCCCGCGGGCCCCAACCCCTGGTCCCACCCCTAGGTGTGTGATCAAAATTCCGAAAGTGTTATGCACTCCCCAGATCAAAGATCTAGCAGTTCCCAAAGTTTGAAGTTTCTATCTATAAACGTCTAGGAGGAGTTATCCGGTAAGACGGACGGACGGACGTACGTACGTACGGACGGATGACGAAGACCATTCGAAAAAAGTGGGGATAATTAATGTGTCAGCATAAGTTATCATTTAATATACTAAGAGAGTTCCGATACACCAGTCTCTTAAAGAGTTATCGTATTACAATTCTCACGGCTGAATTCTCTCACACCCCTCCGTGAGGGATTTCAGCCACTTCCGGTGCGACTGAAGAATCTCACGGGTTCAATAATCTCACGCTACAACGGCACTGGGGGAAAACTCCCACAGGGACAGATTCCTGGCTTTGCTATAGGAAACAGCGACTTGTTGCAAATTGTTAGTCTTCGGATTGGGTGCCAGTTTTATCTTGGGTCCTACAAGGGACTGTTCTTGGTCCATTGTTATTTTCCCTGTACATTAATGATATTTCCACTGACATTGACTCAGACATAAGACTGTTCGCAGACGACTGTGTTTGTTACCAAGAAATAAGAGACACATAGGACTCACTGTAACTTCAGAATGACATAGATAGACTGGGATGTTCGGCACGCAAATGGTGCGAGATTTTAACAATATTATGCAGATAACTAGGGAGAGAACCATTAAAATTGAGGCTTATTAAGACCTTAAAGGGAACGGTCGTCGAGAATGTAGAGTCCGTTAAATACATTGGAGTGACAATAACGCACGATTTAAGATGGAATACACACATTGGCAACATGTGTACAAAGGCAAATAATGAGGCGAATTCTTCATCAGCGCCCCAGGACTTAAAAGAGGTGGCTTATAAAGGACTTGTTCGCCAAGACGTAGACTATGCTAGTTGTATCTGGTACCCCAATGGAGTGAACTTTATGAGGAAATTGAAAAAGTTCAGAAAAGAGCTGCTAGATTTGTAGCAAGCAATTACTGCTTTGAAACTGGGAGTATGACTAGAATACTAGAAACATTAAGTTGGGAGTCTCACAAGAAAGGAGAAAGAGACAGTAGGCTCTTCCTATTTTGGTATTTATGAACTACTTTGCCCCAACTGTTGCCCCTAAAGAAAATATAAGTATACATGAAAGTTAATAGTATGGCCAGATGGATTTAATGTTGGTTGGAGTTTAATGACCCAGTCAGCAGTGTTTAAATAGAGGATCTTACATGGGTGTTCATATATTATTGAATTTATTAAACTCGTTGTGTTCATGTATTATTGAATTTATTAAACGAGTTTAATAAATTCAATAAACGAGTTGAGGAAAAGGGATAAAATGCGAGGCTTTGCCGAGCATTTTATCCCTTTTCTTCAACGAGTTTAATAAATTCAATAATACATTAGCACGAATGTAAGATTCTATTTATAACATGACATTTAAAACGCATTTTATTCACGATTGTTTAACAAAAATGTCAATATTCCGCCGTTAGTAAACGCGACGTCGTTAAAGACGTCGTACATGTAACGTTACGGGACGTATCTAGCTAATTTGCTTATTTAATCCACTAGTGGATTATCGAATTTATTACATGGCGTTATTACACTCCCAGACGCGACGTCATATGATAAAAGGACACATTTCACTTTTTTTTCGATGTACTTAAGTTCGCCTGGAATAAACAGTTTAGACTAAGCAGACGAACCATTAACTCAAGTGTAGTTTCTTTCCACAAAATAGGTCACAGCGATCATGTTTTGTAATTGATCTGATGAGGTTTCAGAAAAGTCTGGTATCACTGTCGGGAAACAAATTCCGTGATAGCTATCATTTGTGCTTACGTCACACGTTAGGAAGTTTGTTCGGGTACGATTTATGTTCGGAAAGCAGGTATTTCCATTTCTTTCTTTAATACCTTCCATTGGAGAAATTTGACAGGTAGCGCAGTAGGTGGCGCATAAATTTCCATTTCTTTGGCTACTATAATTACCTGTGTGCTAACCATGGTTACCAAGAACACTTGGGACAAAACACCGAAAAACTGACTGTTAGCGAACACGGAGTTCAAGAAAATCCTCTTTTTTCATAGCCCACAGAAGAAAAGTCCTGATAACAGGTTCGCTTTGAAGCACTTTCGTCACTTACCTACACCCATCCCTTTTACAGCAGCAGAAAATCCCTCGTGGAAGTGTTGGAGGAGAAAAAAGTATTAGAATAATGGGGTGCACGGACTTCGGCCACGAGCAAAGTGAGATAGCTTCCACGTACGATCTTTCCAGAAGGGTTTAGCAGATTTACAAACACGCTTGATATGCATATCTATCCCTTTTAGCTACACGGAGTTTGTTTTCTCAATGTGATAAACTTGTTTATATATATTCAAAATTAGAATAAATTGTTTAACAAAAAAAAGGTTGCATTTTTTCCTCTAAACGAAGATTTGTATCGTGTCAGTTGCTTTTTGCAGTTCAATGAGCAACTCGCCATTTGTTCAGTGTGGTTCAGCGATGTTCCATTTGACTCTACGAAAGGCGTTTGTTTGTATTGGAGTTAAACGGCCCATTCAACACTATTTTAGGTCATTTTTGAGCCGGTCAGTTTACTTCATCCACACTTTTCCTGGACAGGCTTTTACATAAGCGGTTAACCGGCGCAGTGCACATACTTTCGCTGGTAGCTGACAACTGCCCTTCTTGAAACAGCGGAAGGGAGAGAATGACCGTAGAAAAGATTTCGTAACCAATTTCCACGATAATATAATGTTGCCGACTACGAAGAGTGACTTCCGAAAAATGAGAAGAGGGTCAGTATTAAAATCTACAACAGGTCTACAATAAAAACGAGTGCTTTTTTAATATGTCAACGTATTTTCGTTTGGTTTGCTTGGAAGTGTACGTCCCAGTCAACACTAAGTTATACCGAGCAGGACAGCTTACGTAACGACATTTTATCTTCACTGCAGCTGCTGTTGTGCCATGTGGCGGCCGTAAAAAGTATTCCCGTACATCATCTTAGTGCAGATTATATTTTCTGGTCCTTTGGGATAATAGGGTTCATTTAGAGAACTTATTTATGTTCACTGCAGCTGCTGTTATGCCCTGTGTCGGCCGTACAAAGTCTCCCCGTACATTATAATAGTGGCGATTATATTTTTCTCATTGAGTGCATTTAGAATAATATTGAAAATAGAGTTCAGTTTAAGCCGGTGCTAGAGGGCGTGGCCGTTGTTGCATATTTCAGTACTGGTCATGAACAGACTCAATAAAAGCAGTCTGCTATTTTCGTTTATTTTGTGTATTCTTTGCGTCCAAAGGATCTAACTATTCAGAATTTATTTATTCATAGATAGTCAACCAGAACTGTGTAAATTATTTTACCAGAGACTGACACCTGCCTTTCTTGAATCAGCAGAGAGAGAGAATTACCGAAGAAAAAAATTCAATGTTGCCGAACAGGCGGGGATCGATCATAAGTCAGACGCGTTTTAGATAATTTTCTGGAAAAGGGGTAGTCCTTTGGAACTGAAAACTATGGGGTGTGCAAGATTTTTCTGGGCCCGACTAGCTTGATTTGGCCAACCAGGCCTCATTAGTGTCCCTCACCTGTTCCCTATTAAATCCCGCAGTCCAATAAATGATGCCAAAGGACTAGAAAATATAACCCACTGAGGTCATTACCTGATTGACCTGCATATGTGACAACAAGGCCCGGTCTATGTGCAAAATATATAAAGTAGTCTGTATGTGCACAGATTCATATCAGGAAAAAGAGCTGATCCACATAAAAGCAATTTTTGCAAAATTCATACATGTATGCTTACTTGTATGCGGGTCGGTTTCAACTCTGCGTGGAAGCAAAATGCAGCCCATCTATTTCTTCAAACCCCGATAGGCGGGGCCGAAACACCCTAGATATCGGAACGCAACGATTTAAACAATTTGGAATCTACATGTTGCCCGAATGCCCTCACCAAATTTCACCTGCATCTAACACGGTTCTGGACATGTCGAAATTGTGAATTTTACGAGAGACGGGCTTACGTGCAGACGATAGACGCAAAACGGGCAGCAAACCACGGCATAATGTTACCGATGCTCCAGATGTGCAACATACAGAAAATGAAAATAGCCTACATGCGCACGTGTCTTAAATGTTAGCTTCGACGGACACGGATTGAAAATGATAGCTTCCACGGATATGATTAAGAATGTTAGCTTCCACGGACGAGTGCAAAAAATGTTAGCTTCCACGGACATGGGTTTCGATAAACAAAATGCACGTTTTAATCATTATTGCTGCTAGTAATATATCATCAGCATATATTTATTTGGCATTTTACATGTAAAATTATTTATTGCAGCCATGGAACACCAGCCAGCAGTGTGTCGTTATTATGGTAATATTGTTCGGAGCCATTCAGGTCTAAGTGACCATGAAAGGAGCCATATGAATCAGGCCCCCATACAGATGTTGTAACAAGTCTTTCTGCAACAAAACAAACGTGCAAAGGCATAGGTAGACTATTTTTGATGGTAACTTCTCGAATTCGCTGTTCACCAATAGGACAAATATGAATCAACGTAATGTGATATTTTGTCTTTATCACTTCTTTGTACCGATATATCTTCCTTTCAATTATTTCTTTCGCTGCAATTGTGCTCTCCGTGGTAACTGAAAACTGTCAGGACAAATAGTTAGCAGTTGTTAGCAGTTACCGTGGAGATAACAGAGACAATAAAGCACTGATAAAAAGGGGAACTTATTGTTAAAACTCTCTAGTATATTTAATAAATACTATCTCCTAATACAAGTACTAGTAAAATAGAAGTGAATGTAATTATCAGGAATCGACACAACCCACAGCTCCCATCAGAGACCCCAAAGGGAAAGAAACACAAACATGAAACAACTAATGGATACATCAATAGCGGAAAACCAAAAGGACAGCTACTTTCCCACAGAATGGCCAATTGGCTATCCAAAACAAATAATAAAAGCGACACAACCCCCAAAATACAAACCATAACAACATAAACCGCGACAGAAGAACCGCATTGGAACGGTCAGTGAAACGAGTTCCACTGGGGGCTTAAATCGATTTAACGTAGCCACAAACCTCGCCCTTGATTCCGTCGCGAATTAAACAAATAAATTATTCAGCCCGCATGAAGCCTCCTAACTCATCAGTGCAACATCTCCGTGAACACAAAATATCAAAACACCACAGAGTTGAAACAACGGTGAAGACTCGACAGCAAGAAACAACTGAAATGCTGGAGCATAGGAAAACCAACAGTTTGACTCCGATGGGCCCGACCTGAGACAGAGCATCAGACTACAGCCAACACTACATTGAATTAGATCTCTCTCATTCTCAGTTAGCCTTTGCGCTGGAACCGTCATCGAATCTGAGGCCTGACCCACCGGCTTGCAATTAAAGAGAGAAACAAAGTTGTCAACCGTGATTGGGTTAACTACAATGCATGTAGTCTGTCATATAACATTTATGTTGTACCCAATCTTTTTATATCGAAGAATGATTTTTTCGAAATTGGGTGCTGAAGTCATTGCGGTTATATATTTTTCTGAATTTATATAGTAAGTCATCATAAAATTCGGGTTCAGATTGATCGAGTTGCAGAAGAGATTTAAGACCAATATTGAAGTTTGAAATTAAATCAGAATGACGTATAAAACATTTGGAAAAGGCTTTGCGAAGTTTATGGTACCGATAACCCTGATTAATTGGTTTAGCAGTTAACAATTTATTACGCGTCTTGAAGTCAGTTACATGACTACACACTCTGGCAAATCGTATAATTGTGAAATATAAACGTCATAGGATCGCACTAGGAACATCACCATCCAAAAAAAAGGGGAAAATTTACAATCTCAAAACCAAAATCCTCGCGTTTATAATAAATTTGTAAGAAACAAACCCATCCACAAAAGACAGATGTAAATCCAAAAACGGGGCCTCGGTATCAGAAGAATTTGTTTTTTTCAACTGAAGTTCGGGGTGGGGGGGGGGGGGGGTAAATTTGACTTAACAAACCATCGAAATAGGTATTGTCAATATTAAAACAAAAACAGATCAGCCCACTGGGAGCGCAATTATTAACCATCGGAATACCCACAACTTGTCTAAATATCTTAGTACCAAATCTTATATAAATATTGTCACGTAAAAAGGTGAGAGCTACGTAAACCGTTCAGAATCTAAGCCTGTCTAGGCAAAGCGGTGCGAGTCTGACTATCCATGCATATAAACCCTAATCATTTCATTGGGTGGCAGGGCTTGAGATGTCATTTCATCTCAATGTCGGGTAACAGTTGATCGTGAAGCAACGTCTCCAAAATGACCTTTACAGTGACGACGGGAACGTCATAACTCAAATCAAATAACAAAATCTAAGATGGCCATGGCGGCCATCTTGAAATTCATCAAACGACCTCCCAGACTGTACGACGGGAGCGAATACCGATGCCATACGTTGGACAGAGCCTTTGTGTGTCACTAGTATTAGGAGATAGTGGGTACATCATCTGTATGGCGCCATATTGATATGGCTCCTTTCATGGTCACTTAGACCTGAACGGCTCCGAAAAATATTTCCACAATAACGACACACTGCTGGCTGGTGTTCCATGACTGCAATAAATAATTTTACAGGTAAAATGCCAAATAAATATATGCTGATTATATATTACTAGCAGCAATAATGATTAATACATGCATTTAGTTTATGAAAACCCATGTCCGTGGAAGCTAACATTTTTGCACTCGTCCGTGGAAGCTAACATTTTTAATCATATCCGTGGAAGCTATCATTTCCAATTCGTGTCTGTGGAAGCTTACATTTATTACTCGTGAGCATGTAGCCTATTTTATTGTCTGCATGTTGCAGATCTGGAGCATTGGTAACATTATGCTGTGGTTTGCTGTCCGTTTTCCGTTTATCGTCTGCACGTAAACCCGTCTGTCGTAAAATTCTCCAGAACCATGTACGATGCAGGTGAAATTTGGTGAGGGCGTTCGGGCGACATGTAGATAACAAATTGTTTAAATCGTTGCGTTCCGATATCTAAGATGACTCGGCCCCGCCCTTCAGGGCTTGAAGAAATAGATGGATATCTAAGATGACTCGGCCCCGCCTATCCGGGCTTGAAGAAATAGATGGGCCGCATTAAGCTTCCACACAGAGTGGAAACCGACCCGCATACAAGTAAACATACATGTATGAATTTAGCAAAAATCGCCTTTGTGTGTGTGTGTGTGTGTGTGTGTGTGTGTGTGTGTGTGTGTGTGTGTCAGCTCTTTATTTCCTGATATGAATATTGGACTGCGGGATTTACTAGGGAACAGTTGAGGGTAACTGATGAGGCCCGATTGGCCGAAACAAGCTAGTCGGACCCAGAAAAATCTTGCACACCCCATAGTTTTCAGTTCCAAAGGAATACCCCTTTTTCAGAAAATTATCGAAAACGTGTCTGACTGATGATCGATCCCCGCCTGTTGGGCAACATTGAAATCTTTTCTTCGGTAATTCTCTCTCTTTCTCTCTTCTGCTGATTCAAGAAAGGCAGGTGTCAGCCTCTGGCAAAATAATTCCACAGTTCTGGTTGACTACCTACGAATAAATAAATTCTGAATAGTTAGACCCTTTGGACGGGTATTTGGGAAAACTGAAAACAAACTTTTACCGGAAATAACCGAAAACAAATTCTAATAACCGAAAACAAACTATACCACCAATTATACCATAATTATTGTAATTATTGTATTGTAAACAGATAATATGGCCAAGTTTGGGAGAATAATTTGAAATAATAATGATTTTATTGCATTTTTTTTTATATAATTTTCATACATGGACCGGGATCTACATTGCTTGTACTAACTGTTTTGCCTTGTCGTTTGTGATCCAAATGAATACATTATACCTAGTAACTTGATTGTTTGAAAGTCAGAAATGTTTGTGACCAAAACAATTTATTTAGCAGGATTCTGCTTAAGAAATCCAGTCAAAAATGGTGTAATTGGCTGGTAATCAGGAGGTCCGAGGTTAGGTAAATGCCAAGCCAGTAACATCAGGATCTACACAGATTGTACTTACTGTTTGCCATGTTTGTTTTTTATTTAAATGAATACATTATATCATGTACTTTGAAAGATAGGAATGGGTGTGGCTAAATTAATTTATTCAGCAGGATACGGCTTCAGAAATTCCGTATATAAAAAAAAAACGTCGAGTACATCCGTCGGATTTATTTTTTATTTGTACAATATTTATTTATTTATTTGTACAATATTTTGAGAGGGTGACACAATTAGCTAATAAGCTATTCTACCTTGCGGCCCTCTATAAAAAAGCTATATACATATATACATACAATCATGCACATTGTCACAAGATTCATGAAAACATAAATGATGAAACAATGCTGAAAAACAAAAAGGAGGTTAAAACACATAAGACATGGCACAAGTGCAAAAATTTAAACAGGACTTAGCATGAATATCTGCGTTTAAAATGGTACTCCTTTCTAGTTAAAATGCACTTATTACACATATATGTATCCATAGGGAGCGTATGAAACATCTACGTAAGCATAAGATACAAATAAACAATCATAGGATTAAATAACATATAGACAATCTTCAAAAGTTAAAATCCTTAAGTATCACAGTGGTCAGTTTACTAAAACAGATAGTCTTGTATCATTAAAGCCATTCAGGAACTGTACCGAGGTAAAAAACAGCGTACAGTCAAACGAACAGTCTAGCAAGGAGTCCTGTGGCGGAGCCAATGTCCAGACAGCAGGTACCACTGCCAAACAGCTACATTATACACCGCTGTTTCCCCGGCACAGAGACTGACTGGCTGTTCACTCCGGCATAAAAGCATAAGAATTACGTGTATAATAATGTTAAATTTTGGTTAAGATAGCATGGAAGCCTATAACAGTTTTTTGATACAATTTTTAAATGTTGAAAGCGAATCTGTGTCTCTTACTTCTTGAGGAAGAGCATTCCATAGCTGTGGAGCTGAACAGGCGAATGAACCTTTGTATAATGAAGTTTTAGCTTTTGGGATGTATAGCGTTCCGTTTTCGCTTGATCTCAGATTTAACGAGTGGGTTTCAGACATTGGCGCCAGCAGTTCCTTTATATACACAGGGGCCATATTATTTAGAGCTCTATATGTAAACACTGCCTTATTATATTTCATTCTACTATCAACAGAGAGCCAATTTAGTTCTTTGAACATAAAGTCGGATGGTGTATTAAAGTCAGCTTTAAGTATAATTCGAGCAGCTCGTTTTTGCAATTTTGATAGGCGTTCCAGATTAGTGCTAGATGTCGACCCCATGTGACTGACCCATAGTCTATCAGAGGAAGAATATATCCTTGATAAAAACGTTTTTGAAAATTTACTTGGAACGTATTCAGCCAGTTGCCTCAAAAGTGAGATTTTAGATGATATAGTTGAGCACAAATGGTCTATGTGTTTTGTCCACGTCAAATTTTCATCGATATAAAGCCCTAGTAATTTCTGTGAGGTGACGTTTTCAATACTGATACCGTCAACTTGTAAGTTTAGTTCGCGGCAGTTACTTAGACGCCTTCTTGTGCCCAAAGTCATGTAGGTAGTTTTGTTTAAGTTCAATGGTAATTTAGTATCTTTACTCCATTTCTTCGAATTAAGAAGTTCTACCTGTAATCTACATTCAACAGTGTCTAAGTGTTTGTTGTTGGTGTGAACTGTTGTATCATCAGATATATCAGATGAACATGTTTCAAAATGGAGAGGTAGATCGTTTATGAATAAAAGAAAGAGGGTTGGACCTAAGATGGAACCCTGAGGCACACCTGCCCGTACTTCCGCAAACTCAGTTAACCTGATTTCACATTGAATTGCTTGTTGACGGGATTGTAGATATGATTCAAACCAACGAAGAGTGAAAGGATTAAATTTGTACAGTGACAGTTTATTTAATAGAATTTCATGATCAACCAGATCAAAGGCTTTCCGAAAATCAAGGAGAAGTGTCCCTATTATGTCGCCGTTGTCAATACATTCCATCCATTTATCAATAAGTTTGATTAAGGCAGTTTGACAACTATGTTTGGGACGAAAACCAGATTGGTTCTCATATAAAAGTTTATGCTTATTTAGATAACCCATTAAATGTTTGTTTACATGTTTTTCAAAAATTTTTGATACTGTTGGCAAAATCGATATTGGCCTATAATTCGACGGGTCGGACTTTGACCCACTTTTATGAATAGGGCGCGTCTCACTGGTCATCAGGAGGTCAATGGTTTGAAAACGGCCCTGCTAGGAACATTTTTTCATAAAGATTGATCATTAAATCCTTTCAGGTGCCACACTTTCTTCTGCTCATGCAAGAAGGGCAGTTATAAGTTTTATAACGAAAGAATCTGCACTGGACTAGTTAACAGTATAGGTGGCTAAGCCTATCCAGGATAACGTGATTAAGTAATTGACTCCCTTGATATGACCTAAATTGTGTTCACAGGCCTTTTTAACTTTAAGTAACACATCAGTGGAATGGAGTGCATACTTTCATATCTCCAACAATCATTTTCATCGGTTATTGTTTGAGGTTTAACGTCCCCGTCAACACTGTAAAGGTCATTTTGGAGACGTTGCTTCCAATTCTGTGGGACTTTTACCCGACATTGAGATGAAACGACACCTCAAGTCCAGGCGCCCAATGAAACCAATAGGGTTTATAAGCATGGATGGATCGACTCACACGGTATTGCCTGCATAGGCTTAGATCCTCTAAGCAGTTTACCATTACTCATGTGCGGGTCGATTTCAGCTCTGCGTGGAAGCATCATGTAGCCAATCTATTTCTTCAAGCCCCGATGGGCGGGGGCTACTTTTTATATTGGTTATAATATATGATTTGTTCTTATTATGCCGTACCCTGCTGATCCTGAGGTTACTGATTGGGCAGTTAGCTGACCTGTGACCTCCTGATGGCCAGCCAGATGAACCATTTTGACTAAATTTCTTAAGCCGAATCCTGCTAAATAAATGATTTAAGTCACAAACATTTCTGACCATCAAACAATCACGTTACTAAGTATAATGTGTTCATTTAGATCACAAACCGCAAGGCAAACAGTTAGTACAAGCAGTGTAGATCCCGATCCATCAGTAGAAATTGTATAAAAAGGCAATAAAATCGTTTTTATTTTAAATTAATCTCCATAACTTGGCCATATTATCTATTTACATAGCATTTAAAATGTATATGTCTGAATGTACAATAATCATGGTATAATTGGTGATATAGCTTGTTTTCGGTTATGAGAATTTGTTTTCGGTTATTTCCGGTAAAAGTTTGTTTTCGATTTTCCCAAATACCGCCTTTGGACCAAAAGAATACACCAAATAAACGAAAATAGCAGACTGGTTTTTTTGAGTCTGTTCATGACCAGTACTGAAAAGTGCAACAACGGCCACGCCCTCTAGCAGCGGCTTAAACTGAACTCTATTTTCAATATTATTCTAAATGAACTCAATGAGAAATATAATCTGCACTATTATGATGTACGGGGAGACTTTGTACGGCCGACACAGGGCATCACAGCAGCTGCAGTGAAGATAAATAAGTTCTCTAAATGAACTCAATTATCCCAAAACACCAGAAAATATAATCTGCACTAGGATGATGTACGGGGGACTTTTTACGGCCGCCACATGGCACAACAGCAGCTGCAGTGTAGATAAAATTCAGTTACGTAAACTGTCTTGCTCGATATACTTTAGTGTTGACTGGGACGTACAATTCCAAGGAAACCAAACAAAATTACGTCGACAGATTGAAAACAAAAACACTCGCTTTTATTGAAGACCTGTTGTAAATTTAATTACTGACCCTCTTCTCATTTTTCGGAAGTCACTCTTCGTAGCCGGCAACATTCTTTCGTGGAGATTGATAACGAAATCTTTTCTTAGGTCATTCTCTCCCTTCCGCTGTTTAAGCTGAAGGGCAGTTGTCAGCTACCGGCGAAAGAATGTGCACTGCATCGGTTAACCGCTTACGTGTAAGCCTGTCAAGGAAAAGTGTGGATGAAGTAAACTGACCGGCTCAAAAATGACCTAAATAGTGTTGAATGGGCCGTTAAACTCCAATACAAACAAACGCTATTCGTAGAGTCAAATGGGAGATCGCTGAACCACACTGAACAAATGGCGAGTTGTTAAACAATTTACCCTAATTTTGAATATATATATATATATATATATATATATATATATATATATATATATATATATATATATATATATATATATATATATATATATATATATATATATATATATATAGAAATTGGTCATGATATGGGGTGGTCGTGTCTAAACCGAGATAAGTGGCGCAAAATTTTAACCGATATATGAGGCATATATACTATATATATATAAAGCCCCACATTGCAATTTATATATGTCGCCCCACAAACATAATGTTCACGAAAATGTAAATCCTTCGTTTTATGTGTTTTGTTTAGTTCCATTACGCAAGCCAGATATCGTTGATCTATATATCTATACATTTTTTTACCTAGCTAAGTGGTAGAAAATGTTAACCCAGATATGAGGCATATATATATTAAACATATATAGAGCCCCACAATACCAACCCAGATATGAGGCATGTATATATTATACATATATAAAGCCCCACAATACCCTTTATATATGTCGCCCCACAAACATTACGTTCATGAAAAATACAAAAAAATCCTTGTTTTTATTCGTCTTCTCTAGTGCCATACATCCGCGAATTTCGTAAACGTGTATGCCTCTACGTTACGTGGTTCGGAGTAAAGCCTCAGTCTCACCGCTACGTAGTGAGGGCTATGCTTTACTACATGTACATTAATTTTGCGCCGTTTTGTAGGGAAGCGATACCAAGCAATAACTACAAAAAAAAAAAAAACATGAAACGTAATAAAACGTAAAATAAAACGTAGCAAATATATTAAGGCGTAGGAAACCGATCGTTATGCGTATTATCGCGCTATACTGCTTTTTACGTTTTTATACGAATTGACGTTTTAGTGCGTTTCTTTTCGTACGGGTGTTTGCAAGGTATACGCTACGCTAAGAATTTTAAAGCAAACGCAGTTGGGTCACATATTTAGCCATATACATGTATAACCGTGTGCACTACGCTCGAAATAGCAATTTTGTGGGAAAGTTACTGTCCTGTTGGCTATCTGCTAGGTTTCATGATCAATCTTACCGAAAGAATGTTGCCGACCCCAGCAGGTATCGAACCCGCGTCCTCCTGATCAGCAGTCAGACGTGCCACGACTGAGCTATAGAGGCCGGCGAATACTTTTGTATCACAAAAATTAATCCTGCCCGCGCCCATCAGGCCTGACGAAATAGATTGGCTGCATGATGCTTCAAAGCAGAGCTGAAACCGACCCGTAAACGAGTACTGATAAGCGGCTTAGATAATCTAAGCCTGCCCAGGCAATGCGGTGCGAGTCGGACCGTCCATGCTTAGACACATTACGGGTTTCATTGGGTGGCACGGCTTGAGATGTCATTTCATCTCAATGTCGGGTAAAAGTCCCACAAAATTGGACGCAAGGTCTCCAAAATGACCTTTACAGTGTTGACGGGGACGTTAAGCCTCAGATCAAATAAACAAAATCTCAACAATTAAATTCAATTTTTGGTCGATTGTTTGTCAAACGACCCGAAGTTATAATGGGTATTAGGTTTTCTTTGCTAAAGTCCACGTGGTTTTAACAAATTTATAGGAAAATAGTAGCGTTGAGGTCTGAGTATTGCGTCAGAGTGTTATCTATAGAATTTGGACTGGAATCAAGTGTTGTGTTTGACAACCAGTGTAGACACAGATCAGACGCCGTTGAACGCGATGTCTGATCATGGTCTACCGTGTTTGCTTACGTACGCGATATCGTATCAGGGTCTATACAAATATCTTACAATGCAGGTCTGTAAAAGTTAGTGTTGACGGGGACGTTAAACTTTAAATCAAACAAGTAAAACTGTAAAAGTTAAGCGAAATGTCAACAGTTTACTTACCGTTCAGGATCATTTTCCAACCTAGAATCAGATACAAGTGCTTCAGTGCTTTGGTTTATAAAAGCTTGATATTTTTCATTATTTCGGCTGCAAATGTAGATTGCGGGTGCTCGTTAGAATCATCCGCAATGGTTCAGTGGTAGTTTTTTACGAATGTAGGAAAAAAAGTCACAGGGGGAAAAAGTTTGGGAAAAACAGTCACGGAAAAACAAGTCACAAAATTTGTTTGAATAATGTTTTCATTAGTGTTATGTGAGTAGCTTACTGAAAAGCATGATTCAAAATTAAGTGTTGACAACGACGAACAACTACAGGCAACGGAGTATTCCATCCTTGTTGATCCCTTAGAGTCTTCACATTTCTGTATTACGCCCGTGCCACTGCTAAAATGTCATCTTTCATGTCAGATATAACATAAGTTAGATGGAAACTTTTGAGAGTCTTTGTTATTTTAGCCTAAATATAGACTATGGGTCGTTGTTAGGACAGCCTCAATGGGGTGGTGCAATCTATGTTTTTGAACCGAAAATAAGGCATATAATGACTGTTATGTGTTATATGAGGTTCGTATTGATAAGTTCGAATCCAGAATATTGGCAATGACTAACGAGGACTGACCACGGAGTTTCCCATCTTTTAAGACACTTAAGAGTCTTTACATTACAATTACATAACGAAAACAGGCCTATATAATTTTGACCCCCCTTGAACCCCACTTTTATATAGTAAAACTGGGGTTTACAGGGGTAAACCTTATTTTTCTTATTCCTGCTCTATAGATTGTGGGTACTCGTTAGAACCGCCTCGATGAGGCGGTGCTAACGAGTGCCCACAATCTATATTTTGAGCAGAAATAAGAAAAAATTCACAATTTTTCATCTTGATTTTTTATTTTTTCGGCGATAAAGGTGGCAATGTATTTGTATAGGCGTGTTTGCGTAATGATACGCCCGTGAGATTAAACTTAGCTAGAAGTAGCATTTTTCGGATGAACGCATTTTTTCTTATTTCTGTCACAAATATACATCGTGGGTGCTGAATCGAACCGGCTCAGTTAGATGCTTCTAACAGGTACCCACAATCTATATTTATAAGCAAAAATGAGGACTGTAATGGATAATCCGCAAACCCCATTTTTCTATATATAGGTTTGGGTTTACCGGGGTATACGCAACAAATTAGGTAGACGGGACCAATATTCACACCTTTGAGCAAGTTATATAAACACTGAACTAATTGACAATAACCAACCATCTTTAACATGGCATCAGAAAAATTGATTAATGTACAACCTTTTATTAGTGGATTTTTTTTTTCTATATTTTTATTTATGATTTTTTTCCGTGATTTTTTTTTTCCTGTGACTAGTTTTTACTACCTCATATTAACTTGCCTGTGCATCGAATAACCTTGTAAAAATGATCTTATTTTAATCAAACATTATTTGCGAAATTAAATTTTCTTTTGTAGTTTTATATATTTATTATTTTCATTTTTTTTTATTTATTTATTATTATTATTATTTTTTTTGTATTTATTTTTATGTATTTGGAGACAGTATAAAAGAGTCCTGGCAATGCATTTTCTACACTTATTACATCCAGCAAAGACACATATCAGCCTAAACATCTGGGTTGTCTGATCGGAGTCCTCACTAGGTGCACGAAGAAACAATGGGTCCTACTAAGCATGCCCAAGGAAATTGGTGTGAGTCAGACCGTCCAGTGCATATTAGCCTTTTGGTTTCATTTGGCGGCAGGGCTTGAGCTTTGTCGGGTAAAAGTCCTACAACATTGAAAGGAACGTCTCCAAAATGACCCTTTTAGAGTTTACGGGGACGTTCAATCTCAATTCAGTAAAAAAAATAAACAAAAAAAAAAAAAAAAAAACTACCCCACATAATGCGCATCGCGAATGTAGACCTTGCTGTGTTCAGGCTGATTAGTGATGATTATCGTCGATAAAGCAGGTGTCAGTTTCATAATCGTGTGTATAACGAGCGTTGCTGAGGTTTTGACACTCTACCGCAAACGTGTCATGCTATAATTCTTTCCTGTCAATCGACCTTTTGTGTATTTTGAGTTTTACGTCCCATCAACAGCTAAGGTCATACGGAGACAAGACTATTCCGAACGTCTCGAACACGCGACGCAGACAATGACCTTTGTACTAAGGCATTAAACTGTATATAACAATGCAAAATGCTTCTTGTTTGTTTTTTTCTTTTGTTTTTTCATAAACCTGATGCATTTGTTTTGGCTAAAGCATTTATCCAAAGCAAATACATGAGTGAGCACACACATTCAATGATGTTTTAACTTTCATTCTGTTCTTACTGATTTTGTTTTATTGTTTTAATTTTCTTGTCTTCTTTTCTGGTTTTAATCCTCGTAAATATCGGACAGGAAATATCCCTTCTTGTGTCGGGGTTGGCGATGCTGTTCGGAAAGAAAGGCACTGGAAAAGGCTAATGGAAATAAAGTCACAGATAAAACTTAAAAAAAAGTCACAAATAGAAAAAATAGAAATCATCCATTTTCAAAATATATAATGAGTAAATAAAAGTAACGTCAACACCTGCAAACCCGACATTTCCCGGTGTCAAACCCTTTGGCCTAAAGATACCAAGAAAACCTTAATTGGAAATTGTTGCCTATTTATCACTGTTTATTCACTCTGCTGCATCTTCTTACAAACTTTTTTAAAAATACTTTTTTTTGGCAAACAGTAAACATTGTAGACCCAGATCAGATTGCTTCACGAAGAGGAGCAAAATATGAAAAAAATACGAATACCCCCTGTAAGCCCTACTTTTTATGCCCCCGCCTTTCGAAAAATGGTGGAAGGGCATATAGCATTGCCACTGTCCGTCAGTCCGTTCGTCCGTCCGAAACTTAAAAAGGCGAAGTTGGTTGGTTGATTTGTGGTTTAACGTCCCCGTCAACACTGTAAAGGTCATTTTGGAGACGTTGCTTCAGATTTTGTGGGACTTTTACCCGACATTGAGATGAAATGGCATCTCAAGACCTGTCGCCCAATGACACGAATAGGGTCTATTAGCATGGACGGTCCGCATCGCACCGCGCTTCCTGGACAGGCTTAGATCCTCTAAGCGGTTAACCAGTAGTAGTGTGCGGGCCGAATTCAGCTCTGCGTGGAAGCATCATGCATCCAATAGATTTCTTCAAGCCACTATGGGCGGGGGCCGGCTTAAACGAAGTCAATAACTTATTTTGGGATGGATTTTGAAATTACTTTGTAGAATTGTTAATTATTATGAGACGATGTGTCACGTGCAAGACCCAGGTCAGTACCGCCAAGGTCAAGGACATACTTTGAGGTCAAAGTTCCAAAAAGGGTCCGAAACTTAAACGCAGTCAATAACTTTCTTATTCTGGATGGATTTTGAAATTACTTGGCAGAAATGTTGGGCATCATGAGACAATCTGTCTGACACAAAACCAAGGTCCTTACCGCCAAGGTCAATATCATACTTAGAGGTAAAATGTGGAAAAATGGGGGTTAGAGGGGTGTTCATTGCTCGGACTTGTTAACATTATGAATGGTTGGGATTATCACCAACAATTCTAAGAAAAACAAGATAAAAACCATTTCTGTGACTTTTCTTTCATTATTTATTTCCTACCCAAACCTGTGAGTTTTTTCCGTTACTTTTTTCTTGTGCCTTTCGCTCCTTTATTCCTTCCTGCTGCATAATAAACGTAGATTGTCGCTGCATATACATGAGCTGTGAAAAGCGGGATTTTCAAATTACAACATGACGGTTCATCATCATCGTCGTCCTCGTGGCCGTTATGGTCGTCGTCATCATCATAATACTATATGACGACATTCCACAAAAATCCATGTTTCAGATATATCAGGAACAGATTACCTCAGAACTATAACGCAGCCAGAATTGTTGCTCTTGTTAACACTTGATTTGTAAACTTTATCCAGTTCACGTACTGAACCCCTCACAAACCCACTTTATGTAGGCAAAGTGAGTTTTGCAATGTTATATATTTTTATTCATGCTGCTGTCACACATACACCCGAGTCAACACTATTTAGGTCATTTTGGAGACGTTGTTTCCGATTATGTGGAAATTTTTAACATCCCAAAGAAACCGCAGGGGTTTAAGGCTCGGTCAGATTCGCACCAATATGTCTGGGCAGGCTTTGACCTTCTACGCGGTTTACGAAAACTCGAATGTTCAGTCGGTTTCAGCTCTGAGCAGTCCAGTCTTAATCTATTTCTTCCAGCTCCAATGGGTGGGGTGAGGACACATGAGATACTATGTTTTGAGCAGAAATAAGAACGAAGTATGTTAACGTAGTGCGAGTATCGCAGGCGACGATATTTTGACACAGACGTTTAAACTACGAAGGTAGGCTGAAAAGTTCTGAGCCTGACCAAGAAGCAGGCATCGAACAGCCATGAAATTTTGTATACATTAAATCCAAACCTTTATTACTTGATTTGACTCAAATGAGTTCAAGTTTACCTGCAATAACGTAGAAATTCTAGACTTTGAAAATTGATACTAGCACGTTTTTGAGGAAATGGACAAAATCTGGCATCGTGGTGTCATCAAGTACCTCCATAAAAATGGGTTAGCTCCTAAGGGCATTCATGCCGATATGGTTGCTACATTAGGGGATGATGCTCCTTCATATGCAACCGTGAAAAGGTGGGCAGCAAATTTTAAGATGGCAAGGACAGCATTGAAGATGATGACTGGTGTGGACGACCCACAACGGCAACAACTGAGGAAACCATCAGCCAAGTGCACAGGGCCGTGATGGATGACAGGCGTTTAACTGTGAATCAATTAGCTAACACTGTTGGCATCTCCCGTGAACGAGTAGAGAACATTCTACACAGTGAATTAGGAATGTCGAAGGTTTCCGCCAGATGGGTGCCACGGCTTTTGACGCCTGACCAAAAGTTGACCAGACTGAACCTGTCACAAGCCAACTTGGCTATTTTTGAAGTAGACCAAGATGGTTTTCTTGACCGTTTTGTCACTCAGGATGAGTGTTGGGTTCATCACTTTGAGCCACAGACCAAAAGACAATCCATGCAATGGAAGCATCCTGGCTCACCCCCTCCAAGGAAGGCAAAGGTCGTCTCCTCTGCAGGGAAGGTGATGGCATCAGTGTTCTTGGATGCCAAGGGCATAATATTCATTGATTACTTTCAAAAGGGCAGAACAATTAATGGGGAGTATTATGCAGATCTGCTAAAACAATTGCGAAAAGCAATTAAGGCTAAACGACCCGGAAAATTGACATAAGGGGTCTTGTTCCATCAGGACAATGCGCCTGCTCATAAATCGGTTGTCGCAATGGCTGCTGCGCATGACTGTGGCTTCACACTTGTCGATCACCCTCCGTATTCACCTGATCTAGCTCCATCAGATTATTTCCTGTTTCCAAACATGAAAAAGCACTTGGCTTTGCAGCATTATCGGTCAGGCGAGGAGGTGATAGCTTCTGTGGAGGAGTTTTTCAGGGACCAAGATGAGACCTTCTATACCACTGGGATCCAAGGACTCCAGCATCGCTGGAGGAAGTGTGTGGACAGGAAGGGAGACTATGTTGAAAAATAAGGCACTTTCAGCATGGACAAACCATTGGATCTTGGTCAGGCTCAGAACTTTTCAGCCTACCCTCGTATCAAGTACCAAGTCCGTGTAATAACTTCTCTTGTAGACCCCATATCATATGAAAAGTAGGTCTCACACAGATGCATTTTTTTCATTATTTAATTCGATAACACAAACGTATGTTAAAAAGAGGATATTACACGAGTGGTCATTTCATATGAAATTTATAAACGAGCCTTTGGCGAGTTTCATACATTTCATATAAAATGACCGCTCATGTAAGGTTCTTTTTATCATATGGACACTTTAAATTGGATTTGATCGCCCTTAAATTTGACAAAAAAATCCACATAAATGCATGGCTGACATGGACGTCGTCCTGGCGTTACCGCTAAAGTGTTGTTTCACGTGTGGTCATACGATTTTTATTTCACGACGTTATCCACTGCTTATCAACTTCGTCATAGGATAAAAAGAGGATCTTACATGAATGTTCATGTATTATTGAATTTATTAAATGAATTGACAAAAAGGGATACAATGCGAGGCTTGCCGAGCATTTATCCCTTTTCCTCAACGAGTTTAAAGAATTCAGTAATACATGAGCACGAATGCACGCTTCTATTTATCATATGCCATTTGAAACGCATTTTATTCACGATTGTTTTACAAAGATATGAATATTCCGCTATTAGTAAACGCGACGTCGTTAAGGACGTCGTACATGCAATGTAACGGGGCTCATCTTACAAATTTGCCTATTTACTCGTAATCTACGGAATTTATTACATGGCGTTATTACACTCTTAGACGCGACGTCATATGATACAAATACATATACAGATCATTCATTCTTCTATTCGAAATATAGAATTTATAAACCAATCCGATAAAGAAACGAGTGCGAAGCACGAGTTTCTTTACCGGATTGTTTTACCTCCAGAGGTTTAAATATCCCATATTTTAAAACAGGAAAAATGAAAAATATGTATGTTACATGCACTTCCATAGACTTTTAGGACAGTTTGGATCTTGAATTTTGGATCTGAATTCCCGTTCAATTGACTGTTTACAGCTCAGGTTAACGGTTCAATCAGCATAGTGTAACAGAAGCTGGGAGGGAAAAAACTGGATGGGCGCCATTATGAAAGCGCTTTATACAGTTTTGAACCAAAAAAGAAGAAACAAAGCCCCCGCCCATCGGGATTTGAAGAAATAGATTGGCTGCATGATGCTTCCACGCAGAGCTAAAACCAATCCGCCTAGGAGTACTAGTAAGCCGCTTTGAGGATCTAAGCCTGCCCGGGCAAAGTGCTGCGAGTGTCGGACAGTCCATGCTTGTAAACCCTATTAGTTTCATAGGGCGGCAGGGCTTGAGATGTCACTTCATCTCAATGTCGGGAAAAAGTCCCACAAAATTTGAAGCAACGTCTCATAAATGACCTTTAAAGTGTTGACGGAGACGTTAAACCTCCAACCAAACAAATAAAAAGGGGTTTAGTAATACAACAAATTAATTGTGAGATCAAACATCCTATTCAATGACCATATCCCTGTTTTCTTTTTTTCAGCGTTGCATCCGACTCAAACGCCACGTATTATGAACGTATGTTGGTATCGTTTCAGACGTCATTGCAATGACGCAATGAATAACGTCGACGGGACTGAAACTTTCCCGCGTTTGTATATACCGATTTCACCGCAAAAGCGGTATCTTGTATCTTTCATATAAAGTAGTTCCAGCTAAAGGGCTCAGAGGAAATATTTCTGCTTAGCAAAGTTAAGTCATCATGGTAAAAATCATAGTATAGGGCCAATCTCTCTGTTATGCATGTAATATACTGATTTATCATTATTTGGCGTTGCGTTTAAGAATGCAAGGTACCTAAAAGTTTCCAAGATTCTTTCTAGACCGTCTGTGTCTTACCTGGTCGCAAACTGCAACAACAGGTTTTCACAAGGGTTTTCTTTATTAATTATGTTAACTAGTCCGTGAAATGAATACCATATAAACCCCACTTTATGTAGAGAAAACGGGGCTTTACAGGGGTATACACTATCTTGCTTATTTCTGCTCCAAGACATAGGTTGTGGGTATTCGTTACAATCGCCTCAATGAGGCGGTTCTAACGAGCATCACAACCTGTGTTCTGAGTATAATTAAGGCGTAACTATACCATATGTAGTGACACAGAGGCCTTTCTGATATTTAATCTTCATCAGTTCATCAGTGTGTCTCAGCCCCAAAGTTCTGAAACCGAAACGGATGATGGACAAGACCCGGCAAACACAGCACCCCCCCCCACCCCCCACCCTTTGAGCACACACCGACCAACGTACCTCATGAGACAGGTCAACTGGAGGCATCATGCAAGAGACGCCTACCCTAGGACATATAGGCGTCCCCCACCGAGCCAACATCAGCAAACATGGCCCACGCTCCTCGAAGTCCGGGGCATCAGGAAGGAGATGTCCAAAGTAGCGAGACTTGCAAAAAAAAGATATAACAAAAAGTGGCAACCAAATCCGTTAAGATACATGTCTCATCTGACAAGTCTTAGTTTTAGAAAAATTAGAATTTTATTCTGCCAAAAAGAAATAAAAGTATAACAATAATATAGTTATTTAAATCAGTATTTGAGTTCTGACGTCAGCACCGCATTCAATCTCAGCACTAAGGAACTGATACAGAGCTGATGATACCATCGGGGACGAACGAATCATCCACCAGCAGAGATACCGACCCGCTGGTTGCAATTAAGGCGTAATAAGAAACATATAACAAATAAAGTAGCCTTTTTAGAGGAATGAAAGAATGCACTAGCTCACACGTGTACATTATCGTAATGGATTGAAGTCTTCAACTTCTGCAAAAAGGTTTGATCACATGATAATGAATACCTTGTTTGGTTTGGTTTGGAATGCATTCGAGGCTGCCAGTTTATCCAATGTTGAAGTTTTATTTTAGAAATAAAGGTAATGGTTGATTTGTAAACACTCGTACAGTAATACCAAACCAAATTGCACATGACTCTTTTTCTAGAGTATGTGTTCAACAACCGATCAGTCTCATACGGAACCCTGGAGGGGACAAGCAATTTATTTAATATGTTGTGTGCACACGATATAATCTTGTTTGCACAACATAGATCTTGTGTGGACAACATAAAATATTGTGCACACAACTTATTATCTTGTTCGCACAAGATATTATCTTGTAATCACACGTTATTATCTTGTTCGCCTATTATCTTGTTTTCACAACATAGATCTTGTGCAAAAAACATAATATCTAGTGCGTTCAAGAAATTATCTTGTTCGCACAACTTAATATCTTGTGTGGACAACATACTATCGCACAAGATATTATCTTGCGCTCACAAGTTATTAAATTGTTCGCATATTATCTTGTTTGCACAACATAGATCTTGTGCAGACAACATAATATCTCGTGCGTACAAGATATTGTCTTGTTCGCACAACTTAGTTAGCACAATTTAATCAGGCGCATAAGATACTATGTTGTCCGCACAAGATCTGTGTTGTGTAAACAAGATAATATACTGTGCGAACAAGATAGTATACTGTGCGCACATGATATTTAGTTGTGCGAATAACATATTATCTTGTGGGCACAAGATAATATCTTGTTCGCACAACTTAATATCGTGTTCGCTAAACATAATAAAAGAAATACATGTCTCTTCCCAGGTTACGTAGTCTGAGGTACTAGTCCATACATATAATTGGAAACTTAAATACAATAAAATTTGACAAAACAAAATGGAGGAAAATGAGCAATAAGTGTAAGACTTAAGTAGTTGCCCAATATTCGCATCAATATCTAGAAAAAAATATATATAGCTTGGATCACCTTGGCAAAATAGCCTCTAACCCTTATCCTGCGTAAAATGACAACCTCTATCTTAAAAACAGTGCATTATCCAGATCAGATGGCTTTCGAAGTTGCCATCTGATCAAGATCTCCAGGTACCCATACAACACATAGCAAAGCCTTTTCGGACTACATGAATGCACTGGCTGATCTGAGCTGCATACACTCAAAAACATTTTCACATAGCGCAGTCTGAAACGTTCCCGTCAACACTATTTAGGTTATTTTGGAGGGGTTGCTTCCTATTTTGGGGGTCTTTTACCAAACATTGTGATGGAATTACATCTCAAGCCCTGCCACCCAGTGAAACCTACATGGTTTTTATTGATGGAACAGTCCGACTCACACAACTTTGCCTTAGACCTTCTAAGAGGTTTACCAGTACTCATGTGCGGTCGGGTTCAGCTCTGCGTGGAAGCATCATGCAGCCCAATCTATTTCTCGAAGCCCCGATGTGCGGGGACCAAGTCCGAATACGTGAAAAAGTGCGGTTTTCGTTAACTAGTATAAATGGCACAAAATATGAAACCAGTTACCCAGCAGACTGCCGTGTTCATTACTTAAAGATCCATGCAAGGCAAATCCTTGTTGATCCGATTTTGAAAAGAGCAAAGTTTGTTTGTGCTGAGATTTTACGTCCCCGTTAACACTATTTAGGTCATTTTGGAGACGTTGCTTCTGATTGTGAAGGACTTTTACCCGTCAATAGATAAAATGACATCTCAAGCCCTGCCACCAAATGCTACCAAAATGGTTTATATGTAAAGACGGTCCGACTCCTACCACTTTGTGGTTTACCAGTACGGTCTGTTTAAGCTCGACGTGGAAGCACCGTGCAGCCCAATCTATTTCTCCAAGCCTCGATGGGCGGGGACGTAAATTAGAGTAGAAGTAACAGTGGTAGTTGTAGGAGTAGCAGCAGCAGCAGCCCTACCACTCAAAGAAACCGCTGGGGTTTAAAAGGCGGTCTGACTCGCACCACTTTTTCTGGGCAGGCTTAGTCGTGAGCCGTTTCTCAGCAGTTTCAGCTCTGCGCGGAAGCAACAGCAGCCGAATCTAATAAAGAACATGGTGAACGATACATTGATTTTTATGAGTGCTGACGCAGATCAACATATAAAACTCGCGTAAAATACATTATAAACCTAACTTTGTTATAGAATTAAGTAGGTCTCTTGCCAAGAACTGTTCCCCCCCCCCCCCCCAAAAAAAAAAAAAAAAAAAAAAAAAAAAACTGCACTTCGATATGATAAATAACACCCTTATGAAACGTAAATCGGAGTTTACAAGTGTTAACTTGTCAAAACCTTTACATAAGGAAGAGTAGAACGTTTGTGGTGTTTTTGCCTTCTTTAAAGAAGAAGTGACGCCTTAAAGTCCCCATTGAATGAGGGTGACGGTTTTTAAATGCTTTTCGCACCATCGTTTAATACACTGAAAAAATGCCTCAATAATAAATTGAAGGTAAGGCTAATTTGTTTTAATGATATCATTGTCATATAATTTGACCATTAAGTAAAGGAACTTAATTCCTTCCAAAATGTTTTGAATACCCAGGTGGGCTAAAATAGACGCTGTTTCATTCCTTCCTGGTATATCTGCTTCATCTCTCTAAACACCACATTACATAGAGCAAACTGGGATTTATAGGGGTATTCACTATTTTGCTTATTTCGGCTCCAGGACATAGGTTGTGGGTACTCGATAATGCCGCCTCAATGAGGCGGTTCTAGCGAGCACGCACAACCCATGTTTTCGAGTTAAAATAAGAAAACATGAGCTGTCACTGAAAGCGACCAATGCCCCCCCCCCCCCCCCCCCCCCGCGGGGACAATTTTTATGTCGGTTAAAATTTTGTGACGGACAGACAAACAGACACACAGGGCAAAAAACTATATGCCCCCGAGCATCTCAGTCGTGGGGGGGGGGGGGGGGGTTGCAAAAATATCACAAATTTCCCTCAGAAATATTAACATTTTAGAGAACTGAAAGAGAGCTCTATTTCACACAGATGTGTTATCGTTATGTCTGAACAAGTAGCAATGTGCATTCCTACAATAATTACACTTTGAGCGGATATGAGTAAAACTGAATATCGTTTGTTTGTTTGATTTGAGGTTTAACGTCCCCGTCAACACTGTATAGGTCATTTTGAAGACGTTACTTCCAATTGTGTGGGATTTCACCCGACCGTACGTTGAGATGAAAGACATCTCAAGCCCTGTCGCCCAATGAAGCCAATAGGGTTTATACGCGCTTTGCCTGGGCAGGCTTAGATTCTCTAAGCGGTTTTCCAGTATTAATGTGCAGTCAGTTAACGCTCTGCGTGGAAGCATCATGCAGTCCATCTATTTCTTCAAGTCCGGATGGGCGGGGGTCGAAATTGAATATCGTGAAAAATAACTAAATAATGCATTTCAACCAATTAAAGTCTTACAGAGCCGGTACTCAATTATAAGCATGTTAGTTAAATGACCCTACTGTCCAGCGGAGGATCACTACTGGTGAGATTAGACCATAGATAATTTGACCAGCCAATGCTAGTGTTAGGAAAAGCAGCATAAACTCCTTAGGTTGGAGACGATTTATGATCGGAGAAAAGCAATCGTTAAAAGCCTTTATTGAGTGTGCAAATTGTATGGCCATTGAAATTGATAATGCTTAATTTTCATTGTAAACAATATCTCAGCAGTTATTGTGTACCCATAACTTTGGAGTGGTCCATTTCCAATTATAGGGGTGTCAGGGTTTTTTGTGTGTAGAAAGTTTTAACAAAAATGTAAGTACGTTAAGCAAAGAGTGTAGACTGAGATCAGACGCCGCGTTGTGCGGCATCTGATCTGGTTCCACACTGTTTGCAAATGACCCAAAAAGGACCGCTAGTCATACATGCGTTAAAGTTTTATATTTCTTCCAAAATTTCTAGTTTAAGGAGAGCAGTGAAATTGTTGCGGAAAGTGTTCATTTGCTTTCCGAAAAGTTCATAAAAACTGAACAGTCATAGAGTGGTCAACTTTTATACCGGGGGTGTGCATGTTTTTCAGTTTGCAGAAACATAAGTAAGGCGATTCTGACAATATCCGAACAGTTCTAAAGGTGATCTTAATGATTAAATTTTGCTACAGAATAGAACAGAATATATTTTATTTGGTACTGTAATTACAACATATACACACAAACCGACCACAGAGTTACTTTGTTTACGGAAAAGTGACCCAAAATGAGTTGAAACTGAGATTCGCCTTAGTTAATTAAGTTCTTTTTTGTGGGAGTAGGGGTGCGTTACGGCCCTTCAAGATTATTTTAAATAATAATAAAAAACAAAAATAACAAGAATTTCACCACAGGCTATGTTCAGTCTGAGATAGTAGTTCTTGAGAAGTGAACTTGAACATTTGGGTTAGCGCAAATATTGAGGGATTGTCCAACGGACGAACGAACGGACGGAAAACCGGTCTCCTTTGTCTCGCCCTGCCAATAGCAGGTGCTTGAGAAAAAAATAACGAATGAAAAGTTTAAGTTCAATTTCATAGATTTGCACTGCCATCACGAACATGCCTATATAATTTTGACCCCCTTAACCAATTTTTTTATATATTAAAACTGAGGTTTACAGGGGTAAATATTCTTTTTCTAATTTCTTAGATTGTGGATACTCCTTAGAACTGCCTCGTCGAAGCGGTTCTAACGAGTACCCACAATCTATGTTTTGAGACGAAATATCGGATTTTTTTTTTATCTGAAAATGTTCATTTTTGGTGGCTAAACTGTCAATATATTTGAATAGGCGCGTTTTCGTAATGCTAAGAAGCGTGACATAGTGCTCAGGCACATACAAAGTCTTACAGTCAGGAGAAGAAACTAATAGATAAAGTCTTTTACACATGCAACCTTGTACAGTGAAGACTGTACCATTGATGAGTGACGAATTAAGGTTTTTTTTTTTTTGTTTTGTTTTTTTGTTCATAATAAGTGCAATGCAGTTTGCTTAAAATTGTACATCTTTAAAATATATTGAAAATAAGAAAAATTTTATATGAAATATAACAAGATGTGTCATTCCTCCGAATGCACCCTATACGTTATAAGTCAAAATAATAAATAAATCCTTTTGCTTGCAGAACTGCGCGTACCCATGTTACAATGCGTGTTTGTAATTAATCATGGGCGTAGTGTTTATGCATCACAGTTGATTTTATTGTACAGGTACTCAGAATTGACCATTAGTTAATTTTATTGGTCAGCTAGTTCCATGCCAAAGCCCCCCACCCAGTATTTTTTTTTCTAACTGACAGTTCCAAGGCGGTTCTTCTGTTTTTGTTTTGTTATATTTATGATTATATTGTTATTATTATTGTCTGGAGACCCCACGACCCTTGGTATGTGAGGGCCACTACACCACGGTGTCTTCTGAACACCCTAATCTGTAAAGTCACAATTTATATGAAAAACGGGGTGTCCATATATCACCCCTTATTCTGTCTGATATTTAAGCCCCCGCCCATAGGGGCTTGAAGAAATATATGGGCTGCATGATGCTTCCACGCAGAGCTGAATCCGGCCCGCACACTAGTACTAGTAAACCGCTTGGAGGATCTAAGCCTGCCAAGGAACCGCGGTGCGAGGCGGACCGTCCATGCTAATAAACCCTATTGGTTTCATTGGGCGACAGGGCTTGAGATGTCATTTCATCTCCATGTCGGGTAAAAGTCCCACAAAATTGGAAGCAATGTCACCAAAATGACGTTAAACCTCAAATTAAACTGTCTGATATTTAATTGTACGAATTTGAAGTGCTATACAGACTTTGGTATACACCCCGTATTTTATATCCTTTGTAAATCCACGAGTTTAGAGAAATTAACGAGCAAAAGTTGTTGGACTGTTATCTAGTCCATCAACAACAACAACGACAATAAAATATGACAAGATCGTGAGTTTACAGTTATGATCTGAATAGACCTATACATTATTCTAACATTAAAAATATCCACGGAAAATATTAGGGACGATTGTTTTTTTTTTTTTTTTTTTTTTTTTTTTTCATAATTAGTGGATTGCATTAAAGGTGAATGATAGCAAAACTGGAATAAAATTGGTCCTTCTATTATATTTAGCAACTGGTTCCATCAAACAGATTGCAAGCTCAAAAATGTCAAAGTCAGATATAAAACTCTTCCCATCAAATTAAAAAAATGAGGAATGCGTCATCGAATATATACATGTATTTACAAGATATGAGGTGTCGATATACAACCTAGTTAAGTGGTATTTTAACCGAAATATCAGGCGCATATATTGCATATATAAAGCCCCGCAATGTCATTTGTATATGGCATCCACCGTTTGACACAGCGATTTCTTTGCTATCTCCAAAAATAGCTACATTTCTAACGAAAATGTGTGATATTCTTCTTCTTCTTATATTCCAAACATATGTTGTGGTTGCTCGTACGGCGATTATAACAATTTTTTGTTTGTCTGATTTGAGGTTTAACGTCCCCGTCAACACTGTACACGTCATTTTTCAGACGTTCATCACTCGAACAAGTCCGTGATATAAAGACGCCCCCAACCCCACTTCATATAGAGAAAACGGGGGTTTACGGGGTTAAACATTATTTTCCTTATTTCTGCTCCAAGACAGGTTGTGGGTACTCGTTAGAACCGGCTCGATGGGGCGGTTCTAACAAGCACCCAAAACCTATGTTTGGAGTATAAATAAGAAAAATGTCACAAAATTTCATCAGAAAAAAATTGCCTTTTCGAGATTTGAAAATGCAATATAGCACACGGATGTGTTATCGTTTTGTGGGACTTTTACCCGACATTGAGATGAAATTACATCTCAAGCCCTGTCGCACAATGAAACCAATAGAGTTTAAAAACATGGACGGTCCGACACGCACCGCTTTGCCTGGGCAGGCTTAGATCCTCTAGGCTGTTTACCAGTACTCATGTGCGGCCAGTTTCAGCTCTGCGTGGAAGCATCATGCAGCCCATCTATTTCTTCAAGCCCCGATGGGCGGGGGCAGGATTATAACGAGTATCCACAACTTATGATAAAGAAACATAATGTATATACCTATAAACCCCTTAATTTTCACTACAGAATGAGATATAAAGGGGTGTCCATTACACGGTCCTGTTATCATGCTGAGCTTTTGGTTCATAAAAACTACAATTTCTACGTTTTCTATGTATTTCCTTTAATTCTGTACACAAGACCTACGTCGGTGAACATACAGCTACTACAGACTGCTACAACTTATACAACCTGTTAGATCTATCATTTTTAATTTCAATAAACTTGTTTCAGATCTTGATATTGATACTAATACTCCTGATTCATGTGATTGTAAAAACTCAAAGTATTGCTATCCTGCTGCTGGTCATGTAATTACTGGCAATTTGAAAATTATTCCTGATTCTAGGATAAGGAATATAATTTCTAAAGGACCGAAATATCGGTTTCCTTCTAAAATTGATTTCAGTAAATGTAGAGATGAAATCGCTGCTTCCTTGAATGAATTTGGTAATCGATGGTGTAAGCGAGAGTATGTTGAGTATAAAGCCCTAACGGACTGGAAACTTAGCATTTTAAGACTAGTGAATAAACGCATTTCTTTCTATTCTCAAAATACTAACTTATTACCTCCTAAGCCCAAGACGTCTTTACGTCATCTTAAACTAGGTATTCAAGAATTTCATAAGAAGTTTGTTTTGGCCCCTGCAGACAAGGCCGCTAACAACGTCGTCGTTGTGTGACGGCTCCACTATGTTAACACGCTTAAGCAGGAGCTTGGTGGTACTAAGGCCTATGAACTTCAGCCTTTGGCTGAAGAGAGAGAGCTTTAGTAGATAAACATGTTTGTCTTTCAGCCACCAAGTTTGCTGTGTGTGTTAACGAAGGCCAAGACAAGCTTCCTACGCTATACTGGTTACCAAAACTTCATAAAAAACCTTACAAAGCACGGTTTATTGCAAATTCTAGTTCTTGTACTACCACTGAACTTTCTAAATTATTAACTTCCTGTCTTACTGCTATTAAAACGCATGTAATTAAATATTGTGATAAAGTCTTTGAAAGATCAGGAAGAAATCTGTTTTGGTCTATAAAAAATTCGAATGAGGTTTTAAATAAATTGAAATCTAGACAGTTTCGTGCTTCTAGTCTGTCTACCTACGATTTTCCACTCTTTACACTACACTTCCTCATAATCTTATAAAAGAAAAGCTTAATGATTTAATTGAATGGGCTTTTCACAGAGAAGATTCTCTCTATCTTGCATGTAATGTCAGAAATTCATTTTTCACTTCTAAAGAGCATAAGAATTATACACTTTGCTCATGTCAGAAAGTGTGTGATGCCCTCACCTTTCTACTTGACAATATTTATATTAGATTCGGTACTAAGTTATTTAGACAAATTGTGGGTATTCCGATGGGTACTAATTGCGCACCTCTTGTGGCTGATCTGTTCTTGTATTGTTATGAAAGAGACTTCATTTTGTCGCTTTCCATTGATAACCAATCTGAAATTATTGAAGCTTTTAGCTCTACTTCTAGATATTTAGATGATTTATTAAATATTGATAATACCTATTTTGATGGTTTGATCAGTCAGATTTACCCCCTAGAACTTCAGTTAAATAAAGCAAATTCTTCTGATACCGAGGCCCCGTTTTTGGATTTACATCTATCTATTGTAGATGGATTTGTTTCGTGCAAAATTTATGATAAACGCGATGACTTTGATTTTGAGATTGTAAATTTTCCTTTTTTGGATGGTGATGTTCCTCGTGCGCCATCCTATGGCGTTTATATTTCGCAATTAATTCGATTTGCTAGAGTGTGTAGTCATGTAACTGACTTCAACACTCGTAATAAATTATTAACGGCTAAACTTCTTAATCAGGGTTATCGGTACCATAAACTACGCAAAGCCTTTTCAAAATTTTATAGACGCCATTCTGATTTAATTTCAAAATTCAATATTGGACTTAAATCTCTTCTGCAACAAGGTCTATCGGAACCCGAATTTTATGGTGACTTAGTATATAAATTCAGAAAAATATATAACCGCAATGACTTCAGCACCCAATTTCGTAAAATCATTCTTCGATATAAAAAGATTGGGTACAACATGGATATTATACGACAGACTGCATGCATGGTAGTTAACCCAATCACGGTTGGCAACTTTGCTTCCCTCTTTAATTGCACGCCGGTGGGTCAGGCCTCAGATTCTATGACAGCTCCAACGTAAAGGCTTATTGAAAATTAAAGAGATAATGTTGGTTGGTGCCTGATGCTCTGTCTCTGGTCGGGCTCATCGGAGTCTAACTGTTGGTTTTCTTTTGCTCCAGCATTTCAGTGGTTTCTTGCTGTCGAGTCCTCACCGTTGTCTCACCTCTGTGGTTCTTTGATTTCTGTGTTCACGGAGATGTTGCACTGATGAGTTAGGAGGCCTTCATGCGGACTGAACAAATTATTTGTCTAAATCGCGACGGAAGTAAGGGCGAGGATTGTGGCCACGTAAAATCGATTTAAGCCCCCCAGTGGAAATCTTCCACTGACCGTTCCAAGGCGGCTCTTCTGTGGCGATTTATTTATGTTGTTGTTTGTTACTTACTGTGTGTATCACTTGTGTCTTTTAATTTTGGATGGCCATATGGCCATTTTGTGGGAAAGTAACTGTCCATATGGCCTTCCTTTGTTTAGGTTTCCATTATGGTCTGGTCGCTTAATGTTTGTATTTCTTTCCCTTTGGTGTCTTTTATGGATGGAGTAAGTTAATTGTATCAATTCCTGATCTTTGTTTTACTTCTACTTTTTATACACTTATACAAAATATATACTGATTCTTTTTTTTTCATTATTATTATTGGTTCAATATTTGCCAAAAAACCAAGCCATTTGGTCCCCCATTTATCACTATATCAGTGGCGTTATTTTCTTTGTTTTTGTTTGTTTGTTTAATATTATTATTGTTTTTGTTTTACGGCCCTTTCAAGATAATTTAACTTACATCGAGCCGATCGTTACTCAGAGGTGGGCGAAAAACCGAGTTCCAGGAGAAAAAACTCCACACTACCTTCGGTTGCAGAACTTGGCGTCTAACATGTGACCCGAGCCAGGCTCGAACCACAGCGGTGACAGTCCTAATGATTAAGAGTCATTATCAACTGTGACGTTATGACAGATGTCGGCCCCCGCCCATAGGGGCTTGAAGAAATATATGGGCTGCATGATGCTTCCACGCAGAGCTGAATCGATCCGGCCCGCACACTAGTACTTGTAAACCGCTTAGAGGATCTAAGCCTGCCAAGGAACCGCGGTGCGAGGCGGGACCGTCATGCTAATAAGCCCTATTGGTTTCAGTGGGTGACAGGGCTTGAGATGTCATTTCATCTCAGTGTCGGGTAAAAGTCCCACACAATTGGAAGCAACGTCTCCAAAATGACCTTTACAGTGTTGACGGGAACATTAAACCTCAAATCAAACAAACGTTATGACAGATGTGTGCCTTGCGTTGAGGTTTACAAGTACATTGGGTAGTTTATATTTTCGTAAGTATGTAATAAATGACGCATACAAATTATTGTATATAGAAAGTAAAATCGACATGACAATCTATATCCATCAAACTGATGGTGCAAAAGAACTTGCATTTACATCTTTGAATACGCCTTCGCCTTAAACCAGAAAGGTGGGGCGTACAAACCGCCACTAAAGATAAAATAATTCGGTGGCTCTTACATGATGAAAAAAATAAAAATAAATAATACACAACAAACTCAGTGAGTAAAATGTAACAAGTATATGGGTGCTCGTTTGAAATATCCATATCCTAATCAGGAAAATTAGGTTTTCCTACGTAACCCTCTTTGTATTTAAAGTGGAGTTTACAACGGGCCTCCATGGCCTATTTGTTAAGAGCGCTGACTCTTAATCATGAAGTCTCTCACCGCTATGGTTCGAGCCTACTCGGGTGGAAATGCGAAGTTCTGCAACGGAAGGTCAGGTGGTGTTTCTCCGGGTACTACCGTTTTCACCCACTTCTGATTAACAATCAGCTCGAAATAAGTGAAAATATCTTGAACGGGCCGTAAAACCAACGCAAAAAGTGGGGATTACAAGACCGTTCATAACAAGCGATTCTAACGAATAATAACCATTATACAGGGAATAGCGTGACTTACAAAGATCTACAGTGTTGACTGTGCTTCTGCTCCGAGTCACAGACTGTGGGTAAACCAAGTAAACCTCACTTTCAACAGAAAAGATTGTGTTTACCAGGTATTTCCACATTTCTGCTCAAAATAGTAACTGTGGTGGCTGTCAGTTAATTAAACTAAGACACTAATCACAATTTTTCGTTAGATCTGGGACCAAGTAAATGTAAATTAGGTCCGTGGCTAGATGTGTGTCTTTTTCAGAGCCTTAAAAGGGTAACAGTGTCTGAAATTAATGATATGCTCGTAACCCTCAGAAACATTAAAACGTCACGACTTTTCGCCTGAAAAATGACATTCATCCCAAACAAGCCTATATAATATTGGGCCCCTTAAACCCCACTTTTATGTAGTGTACATTATTTTTCTTATTTGCGCTCAAAACATAGAATATTGGTACTCATTGGAACCGCCTTGGCACGGCAGTTCTAAAGAGTACCCACAATGTCTGTTTTAGCACAAATGTGAAAAATATCAGAATTTTGTATTTGGAAATTTTAAGATTTGGTATTAAAATCTCAATATATTTGAAGGCCCCCGCCCATCGGGGCTTGAAGAAATAGAAAGGTGCCATGATGCTTCCACGCAGAGCTGAAACCGACCGCACACGAGTACTGGTAAACCGCTTTGACGATCTAAGCCTGCCCAGGCAAAGCGGTGTGAGTCGGTCTGTCCATGCTTATAAACCCTACTCGTTTCATTGGGCGACAGAACTTGAGATATCATTTCATCGCAATGTCGGATAAATGGCGCACAAAATTGGAAGCAACGTCTCCAAAATGACCTATACTGTGTTGACGGGGACGTTAAACTTCAAATCAAACAAACAACCAAACAATATATTTGAATAGGCGTGTTTTGAAGACAAAAAACTTTCATGTGTGTGTGTGTGAATTCGGGTTTAAAGTAGAAGTAAAACAAAGATCAGGAATTGATACAATTAACTTACTCTATCCATAAAAGACACCAAAGGGAAAGAAATACAAACACCAAGCGACCAGACCATAATGGAAACCTAAACAAAGGAAGGCCATATGGACAGTTACTTTCCCACAAAATGGCCATATGGCCATCCAAAATTAAAAGACACAAGTGATACACACAGTAAGTAACAAACAACAACACAAACAAATCGCCACAGAAGAGCCGCCCCGGAACGGCCAGTGGAAGATTTCCACTGGGGGGCCTAAATCGATTCCACGCGGCCACAACCCTCGCCCCCACCTCCGCCGCGACCCAGACAAACAATCAGCCCAGTCCGCATGAAGGCCTCCCAACTCATCAGTGCAACATCTCCGTGAACACAGAAATCAAAGAACCACAGAGGCGAGACAACGGCGAGGACTCGACAGCAAGAAACCACTGAAATGCTGGAGCAAAAGAAAACCAACAGCTAGACTCCGATGAGCCCGACCAGAGACAGAGCATCAGGCACCAACCAACATTATCTCTTTAATTTTCAATAAGCCCCCACGTTGGAGCCGTCATAGAATCTGAGGTCTGACCCACCGGCGTGCAATTAAAGAGGGAAGCAAAGTTGCCAACCGCGACCGGGTGAAATGCTGGAGCAAAAGAAAACCAACAGCTTTCAACAATTTTTCAGTCATATCACGACGGTGTCTGGTTGCGACAGGGAGCTCAATGCTCAATTTTATAGTGCTGCCTCACTGAAGTATCATGTCCCAGACACATTACATGATACCACACCCAGTCACATTATCCTGACACTGGGTCGACCAGTCCTAGCTCTACCCCGTAAATCTGAATGCCAAGCGAGGAGCAGCTAGTACCATTTTTAACGACTTTGGTATGTCGCGGCCCGAGATCGAACCCGACCAAAACTTTCATCATGTTTTCAAGTCCATATAATGAGCATTCTTGTAAGCCCACCTGCTATAGGGAAATGTCTGTTTTAATGAGTACAATGGTTTCCGTCTTAATATTTAGTGCGTGAGTAGTCATTAGAACCGCCTCAACGAGGCGGTACATGTACATGAACAAAGGCACACCTAAAGTCTATATCTAGAAAAGAAAAAAAAAGAAAGAAAATGAAACAAATTATTTGAAGAGATATGAAATACAATATTACAGTAGTGGTTTGCATCTGTAAATTTGCTTCTATTCAGATTTCATTAGACATCTGATATTTGTCGGTTATGTAGTTTTCACGCAGCGATAACGTCTCCCAAATGGCAATTAAGCCACGTTTACCGTAATCTGACCCCCTTCCAACCTGAAAATATGTTACATGTATAAATAATAATGACCTGAGAGTAGCATTCCGAACTTTGTCCAAAATACCGCAAAATTCGAGAAGTACATGTATGTTTGTGAGACAACAAAAAATATTTATGATAGACTGCATCGTAATTCTACGGTTATTTTTCTTCAGTCTGTTTGATTTGTTTTGTTTGATTAGAGGTTAACGTCTCGGTCAACACTATAAAGGTCATTTTGGAGACGTTGCTCCCCATTTTGTGGGATTTTTACCTGACATTGAGATGAAATGACATCTCAAGCCCTGCCGCCCATTGATACCAATAGGGTTAATAAGCATGGACGGGCCGATTCGCACCGCTTTGCCTGGGTAGGCTTAGTTCCTCTAAGCGGTTTACCACAACTCGTGTGCGGGTCGGTTTAAGCCCTAGGTTGAAGCATCATGCAGCCCATATACTTGTTCGCGCCCCTATGGGCGGGGCCGATTCTTCAGTCCAGATTCTCGACGTTATAAGCATTAGGCTTAAACATTGAGTGCACAACGTGTTTCTTCTTCTTCTTCTTCTTCTTCTTCTTCTTCTTCTTCTTCTTCACCCGCTTTTGAAGTCAAATTACTAAACGCACTGGATGGTCGATTGTCCCTGCGTTTAGGCTAGAAAAGAGATCCTAAGCTTGAACCCAATTCGCTGAACCCTTAATTCGATCAGAGGAGATTCTGATGAACCGCCGTATTCGATTGCGACTGATCCCAGCTTTTGTGAGAATAGTTCCCACCCTGGTCTTACAGTGTTTCTAGCTTAAGATTTTAGAGAATTTAATTTTATGTAATGCTTGTTGGTGCCTGATGCTCTGTCTCTGGTCGGGCCCATCGGAGTCTAAATGTAGTTTTTCTTTTGCTCCAGTATTTCAGTTTCTTCTTGCTGTTGAGTACTCAACGTTGTTTCATCTCTGTGGTTGTTCTCGGAGATGTTGCACTGATGCGTTAGGTGGCATTCATGCGGATTGTTAAATCGCATTGCGGGCGCGTAAAATCGATTTAAGGCCCCACGGTGCGTCTGTTTTGTTCTTATACTTCATCGGCATGTGTATGTCGCTGGTGTCGTTTTGGTTTTGGATAGCTGATTGCCCTTGTTCACAGCCGGCCAACCGGAGTTCGTCCGTTGGTTAATATTTCAGTTGTTCTGTGCTGTATTTGACTAATGCTGTGGTCACAAAGATCGGCCGGTATCCGGGGATAGGGGGTAATCGTGAGTACACCGCTGGTTTTGGCATTTTTTTCTGACATCGGACAACACCGGTCAAAAAATTTGTCACACATCATTTACATAAATGGCACCGTCCGGAGGCCGTGCGGAGGTCGTCCGAAAAACGCCTCGTAATCGTACGGCATCTGTTTCCAAAGAGGAATCTTTTGGGGGCCGGCGAGGCAGTGAATACCGACCGAACATCTAATACTAATCGGCAGATTATCCAATGATGTCCGAGTGATAACCGGCCTATTCACCGGACATCGTACGAATATCGCCCGAGTATCCTACGGACAACGAACGATGCTTGTACCAGGCCTGGCCGAATGTCGGGCGATTGCCGGGCGGTGTGATGGAAACGCGCTATAATGATGTACACGGCGACTGATGGGGGTTTATATATTCCGCCCGATGTCCGGTTCTAGCCGGCCGGTGACCGGACGATGTTTGTAACATATCTGGTCCACACCGGTTCAAGCCGATCGGACATCGATGGGTTACTTTCCAATGTGTAAAGAGACATCGGCCGGATATCGGCCCATGTCCGGTCCCAAAAATTTCTCCTCTGAGGCTACATACACCGGCCGATTACCCCTCGATTCCCGACCGGATATCGGACGACACTTAAACGATTTGTGAAGGATATGTGGCCAATTATGAAAATGTACGGGACACCGGAGAAATTTTAACTTCGAGTTAAAACTCTTCGGGCACCTCTCCGATGCTGCCTGAGAGCCCCGCCACCGGCCGGCCATGTCTTGAGTCCGGACGGGGACCAGGCCAAAATGGCTAAAAATCAATCCGGGTGTACATCCTAAGCCTAATCGGAAGGTATTGTGACCAAAGCATAAACCATTCCAGAAGTAAGGGCGAGGATTGCGGCATTTAAGCCCCGCAGTGGCATTCTGTTCACTGACCGTTCCCATGCGGTTCTTCTGTCGCGGTTTACTTTTTGTTATGGTTTGTCTTGCATGCATTTTTTTTTTTTTTTTTTTTTTTTTTTTGGTTAGCCAATTGGCTATTTTGTGGGAAAGTGACTGTCCTTTTGGCTTTCCGCTATTGGTGTTTTCATAAGGGTCTAGTTATTTCATGTTTTTTTTTATTTTTCAAGGGATCTGTGGGTTAATTGCATCGATTCCTGATCACTGCCTTCACTTCTATTTAATAGAAGCCTCCGTGGTGCAGTGGTTACGCTACTCGCCTTGTAAACCAGGGATCGCAGGATCCATCCCGGGCTTCTCTAGACTTTCGAATGAGTGTTTAAAACCGAGGTCCCGTCTCCGTATGACCTTAGCTGTTGGTGGGACGTAAAATTCAAACACTCACTCACTTCTATTTATTAATGATTGTTTTGATTGCAGTTAGTACAGTCCTGGAATTTCATTTTGGAATGGTCTAAAAATTAAAATTCAGTTTTTGAAATAGATGACGGTATGTCTATGGTTGTTTGAAATCGATGACAATATTCCTACACAGAATATACAATCTTCCGTTTTAAATTATCCGTTTTGATTCCAGTCCATGTTATATCTTGCCTCTCGGAACAGCAAGAAAAATTTTCCCTACGGGCCTCCGTGGCCTAGTGGATAAGAGCGCTGACTCTTAGTCAGTAGGTCTCTCACCGCCGTAGGTTCGAGCCTCGCTCGGGCCACGTGTGAGACGCCAAGTTCTGCAACGGAAGGTCAGGTGGTTTTTCTCCGGGTACTCCGGTTTTCGCCCACCTCTGATTAACGATCGGCTCGATATGAGTGAAATAATCTTGAAAGGGCCGTAAAACCCAAACCAAAAAAAAAAAAGTAATCCCTTACAACCCTGAAACCCGGTCCAGATACTTATGCAAACAGTGTAAATCCTGACGTGATGGCTCTGAGCAATCTAATCGGGATATATATTGCGTACCATAAAATGGGCGTACCCATCCAACTTCATTGATGGAAAAGTGCATTCGTGAATCTCACAGGTGGGCGGATTTGAGGGTAAAGAAATCAAAGCATTGGCAGCACTGTTTGACCGATTGACTCAGAGCGCTGGTTGTGTAAAATGGCCGTGGACTTGGACTTTTTCGGTATACCCTTCGGTTCTTGTTCCTAATGCAGACAGTATAGACCCTGATCAGACGCCACATTATGTGACGTCTGATGTGGTCTACACTGTTTGCCAAACCAAACACATGATTCCAGTCCAGATTTTACAGATAACTCTCTTACATGTACGCAGCCATCTGACGTCATAGTGGAACACATAACACGGCTTGTTTTAGGTCGATTGGATTGTCAATCGACCCTAAGTTGCTAAGCCGAAAAGCTTTTCCGTGCTAAAGTACACGTGGCTATCACAGTCTTGTCGGAATAACTATTTTATCGAAAATATTCGCAGTGAGATCAGAGTGTTGCGTAAGATAGTTATATTGGAATCAAACGTTTGGCTTGGCAAAAAATGTAGACCAAGACCAGACGCCACAGAACGCGGCATTTGATCAAGATATACACTAATTGCTTAAAGCAACATATTTTTAAGGTTAAAATAAACATTGACCTAAAATTATTATAAGCAAAGACCAAGTTACTATTACTGATTTGAAAGAAATCCAATTAACCTATTTATAGACTAAGGTATTCCTAATTAAATGCATAAGAACACAGAACACATGTTTTTTTTTCTTTTCATTGTTTAACTGCAGTTCTGTTCCGAAGTTAGCAGACATATGTGCGAGCTTTTACGTCTCTTACCAGACTGAAATATCATGCGGGTAGAAGTTGTATGGATACTAATGCCTAGAAGGGATATGCGATGTGCGAACAAGATAATATCTTCTACGCACAACTTAATATCTCGAGCGCACAAGATCTTGTGCGGACAGCATTATATTTTGTGAACACAACTTATTAGCTTGTTTGTACAAGATAATATCTTTAATCATGGTCTTTGGTTCCTCGGGGCTTTTTAAACAATAAACATTGAAAATCGGTGTTTTCTCGGGGTTTAAGTATGGATTTCTTCGTTCATACGCATTATAGGGTTGAAATATCGCTTTATGGCCGAATATCAAAATTGCAATGTGTCCGAATCATTTTGTCCCCTAAAGGGTTTCCTGGGAGGTTCTTCTGCCGTGGTTTATTAAAGTCAGTATAGTTCGTTTTTGAATAAAAAAAAATCCTGGTTGATAGTTATATCCCGATTGTGTGCCGCGGTTGATATTCGTATGTGGTAACATTTTTCACCATCACCTTCTCATACGCGATCTTCGTAAAATATATTATAAAACAGATATTAATCTACGTATAAAAAGGGAGAAGGCAGTCAACTCTTATTTTTCTTTTTACTAAAAATATGTGTTTTGAATTGATACGGGATGACTAAAATCAACCCTTACATAACAATGCATGTGAGTATAAAATGTGAGGTGAGAAGAGTTGGATATTTTAGTTAAAGTCTTAAAACAGTGAACTACTTTTGCTTTATATCATCCTGAAACGGTGGATCTACAATTTATATAAGATACGGGGTGTTTCAATTTCACCATTTTTATACCCCAATCACAAAGTGGGGAGGGGCATATAGGTTTGCCCTTGTCCGTATTATATACGTACGTACGTACGTCGGTACGTCACATTTTGTAGTAATATTCCTGCCTCCGCAACTCCTCCTACAGTATTTGATGCAGGGCATTGAAACTTGCAACACTTTTAAGACACATTGGACATGTGCATAAAGGAAACAGGATCCCGATCCAGCCCCTTATTTTAGAATTATGTTCCCTTGAAAAACTTAATCATTTTGTAGACTGGGAGGTTAAATAGTAAAGTTCGTGTCTCCGCAACTCCTCCTACAGTATTTGATGCAGGGCATTGGAACTTGCAACACAGTTCAGACATGCATTGAACATGTGCATAAAAGAAACAGGATTCTAATCCCCGCATAATTGCTGAATTATGTCCCCTAGAACGACAATTATTTTGGCCATATCAGGATGTTAAATATATTGTGCTGTTCGTGTCCCCACGACTCCACCTACAGTATTTGATGCAGGACACTGAAACTTGTAACACAGTTCAGACATGCAATGAACATGTGCATAAAGGAAAGCCTGGGAAGGCTTTGTTCTTCTAAGTCATGTGATGTGTGGGGTTTATGTCCAAAAAAATCTAAGGTCATACGGAGACTGGACCTCGGTTTAAAGTCTCGTAAAATGTCAATGCAAATTTAGATTGGACGACATGGCATGTTTGTTTCTTTTTGGATATCAATAGCCTAGACAACACTATCCAGGATCCGAGGTTATAATTTTTTTTATCTCACCTGAGCATGAAATTGGTCCTGCTCACAAATTTTAAAATGCCAACAATGTTGGCTTTTTAAACAAATTTTAAAATGCCAACAATGTTGGCATTTTAAAATTTGTGAGCAGGACACATGTCATTCTCTGCTATCTGAGAAAGGAAAATCGCTCAACTTCTTAGTATTTTAATTTTTATGAGCACCACAAGTTTCATGCTCAGCTGAGTTGAGCATAAAAAAGTTTTATGACCTGGGGGCCAGGTCACCTTCTTCCTGAGCAGGCTTTTGTCATACTCTACATACATTAGATATATTTCATAGTCGTTTAGGTGTGCTGATGAAGCGTAAAGTAGCTAGTCTACCCCACCCCCGCTCTCACACACACAAAAAAATAATAATCATAAAATAAAATAAAATAAAAATGAAAAACTTCACATATTTCAGTTCTATGGTGTTTTGTTTGTTTCTGTTGAGCTTTAACCTCCCAACACTAGTTAGGTCTTTTTGAGACGCTCTTCCAATTTCGTAGGACTCACCGGATATTGGGATGAAATGACTTCTCGAGCCCTGCTGCCCAAACAGACTGTTCACATGCAACGTCAAAACTTATTTTCTCTGAGAAATAGTAATAAAAAGAAAGAAAATAAAATATATTTGAAACTGACGCCGGCAAACGTCCTGATTGGCAGTTAAAGGGGATAAACCAACATTTGAAACCTCATATTTCTTTCCCGTAAATTCGTACAGTTAAGGACAGATGAATTGGCATGCCATTTGAAATTATACCCTTTAATATTAGAGAGGAAGACAGCATTTGAAAAATCTTGCCCGCCCGCTAAGGTGTAGTCACCAACATCCTATGTTTGAGACCAAAAATAAGGAAAATAAGGTATTGGTATTCCCATGCAAACTCTCCTTGTACTTAAAGTGGGGTTAACAACGGGCCCCATAGTCTTTGGGGTAAAAGCGATAACTCCTAATGTCGGAGTCTCATAACTCTGCGGTTCGATCCTAACTCGGGTCACGTGAAATGTCAACGGAAGGTCAGGTGGTGTTTCTACGGGTACTCCGGTTTTGTCCACTTCTGATAAACGATGGCTTCGCAATAAATGAAATATATTGAAAGGGCCATAAAACCAAATCAAACACAAGTGGGATTTATAAGGTCGTTCACAACTGAGGCAATTCTTACGCGTACCTACAACCATTATATAGGGAATAGCGGAGTTTACGAAGATCTACAGTATTGCTCGTATTTCTGTCGATAAACCCCATCATGTAGATAAAGTTGGATTTACCAGGGCTTTATAAAGGCCTCAAAGGGCAGCAGTGTCTCAAATGGATGAAATATTCGTTACCCTAGACAAATGTGAAAAATATCAGAAAATTCGTATCTGAAAATTTTTATTTTGCGTGGAAAAATATTTGGACAAGCCTGCTTTCGTTATGGTAGAAAAAAATGAAGCTTTACTTTCCTGAAGAAGCCCAAAGCTCTCATCGTCTTTACAAGCCCATACGATGAACTATCTTATAAACACCACTTTATATAGGTAAATCTTTCGATAAAATGGGTATCAATAGTATCCGTTTCGTTCTAAAAATATTGAGCGTGGGTAGTTGTTAGAACCGCCTCATTGAGGCAAACTTCTATATCCAGAAAAGAAAAATAAAACTAAAGCGATATGAAATGCAACATCATAGCTACGAATGTCGTTATGGCGGATTGCATTGGTATCCAGAACAGATTTCCTTTATACGGATGTGCGATAGAGATTAATGGATTAGTTGTCTTATACTTAGGTTCTTTTCTGATATCGGTCGGTAGTGCAGTTCTCAGCCACATGTAATGATCAGATGCAGCGATAACGTCTCCCAAATGGCAATTATCCCATCAGTTACCTACAAATAAGTTACAATGACATGATCTGAGATTACCATGAAATCCGAGAAGTGCATATGTTTGCGATGCTACAAAAAATGCTGTGTTTTCTTCTTCTTTTTCTTTTTTTTTTTCTTCTTCTTCTTCTTCTTCTTCTTCTTCTTCTTCTGCTTGGAAGCCTCCGTGGTGCAGTGGTTACGCTACTCGCCTTGTAAACCAGGGATCGCAGGATCCATCCCGGGCTTCTCCAGACTTTCGGATGAGTCTTTAAACCGAGGTCCCGTCTCCGTATGACCTTAGCTGTTGGTGGGACGTTAAACTAAAACTTACTCACTCACACTCTTCTTCTTCTTCATTTGAAGTCAAATTACTTAACGCACTGGTTGGTCGATTGTCCCCGAGTTTAGCAAGAGCTTGAACTCATTTCGTTGAACCCTTCTAAAGCTTTACTTTATGCGAACATATTAGAACCTGATCAGCCGCCGCATTCGACTGATCCCGAGCAATTATTCCCGGTCGTTCAGTGTTTCTAGCTTAGACATTCTCGCAGAGAGAGAGAGAGAGAGAGAGAGAGAGAGAGAGAGAGAGAGAGAACGTAAACGAGTGCGTATAAATGGCATTGTTTATCCCACTGTATACTGAGTATTGTGAGTACTCAATGAGATGGTTTCAACTTGGCGAGCACCCACAATATATGCTAGGAACATAAATAAGTATTATCCCACTGTATACTGAGTACAAGAGGATATATTTTCTATTTCTACCAATTGTTAATTGTGAGTACTCAGTAAGGCGGCTCATACAAGCAGGTCCAGCACCTACAACTTTTGTTAGAGTAAAAGGAAAGTATCTCAATATTTCACCAGAAAAACGTTTTTGAACTATGCAGGATTTGTTATCGTTACAAAAGAGAGAGAGAGAGAGAGAGAGAGAAAGAGAGAGAAAGAGAGCATGAGAGAGAACATGTCCGTGTAGTAAGTACCTCTCTAAACACCCCTTCATATAGAGAAAACTGGGGTATACAAGGATATGCATCATTATGACGCGATTATAACGAGCATATAATCTATGTTTGGAGAAATAAAAAAAGAAAAATATCACGCTTTTTATCAGAAAAGTCACCATTTTCGAGTGATTAAAGAATGCACTACGTCGCACGGATGTATTATCGTAAGAGAGAGAGAGAGAGAGAGAGAGAGAGAGAGAGAGAGAGAGAGAGAGAGAGAGAAAAAGAGAGAGAGAAAGAGAGAGAGAGAGAGAGAGAGAGAGAGAGAGAGAGAGAGAGAGAGAGAGAGAGAGAGAGTTTGCTTTATATCCCTTAGTTATGTGTTAGGAATGTCAATACTAGAACTAGAAGCATCAGCTAAAATGAAAGATGGAATTTACAAGTGCAAATGTTGTTTCCCTTCTTTGTTTCAAGCGATGATCTCAACCGTGAGGCGTGACTTTTGCAGATACTAAGAGCAAAATTACAGAAATGTAACAATTATGTTCAAATTTTGACAAGTTTTAAATCCCCATCAGTTCACCCGACAGTTCTGCGAGTGCTTTGATTATGCGGGGAATGTGCTCTCCCACCTAAGGTAGGTTGCATTACGCTAATAGTTCGGCCTTCGAGACCGCTTATAGATATATGGGTCTGATAAAAGTGTATATATGTGGGTCTGGTAAAGTGTTCATGTTTTGATTTGATTGTTTGTTGATTTGAGGTAAAACGTCCCCGTCAACACCGTAAAGGTCATTTTGGAGACATTGCTTCCAATTTAGTGGGACTTTTACCGACATTGAAATGAAATGCCATTTCAAGCCCTGTCGCTCAATGAAACCAATACAGGGTTTATAAGCATGGACGGTCCGACTCGTACGCAACGCTTTGCCCGGGCAGGCTTAGACCCCCAAGCGGCGGTTCACCAGTACTCGTGCGCGGGTCGGAATCCGTTCTGCGTGGAAGCATCATGCAGCTCATATATTTCTTCAAGCTCCGAGGGGCGCGAGGACGGAGGGGGGGGGGGGGGCGGCAAGTGTACATTTCAATTTACAATTTAAACTAAGTACAAAGCGAATGTGGATGCCATGTCACGCCGACGGCCCATCATGCAGACACGCCTATAAAATTTTGATCCCCTTAAACCCCACTTTTATATACTCAAACTGAGTTTACAG